>NW_023611266.1:0-97585 GCF_013339725.1 Rhipicephalus microplus | reverse complement strand
GGCCGCTATACGCAGCGCCCGATGGAAGAGATGCGCAAACGAAGCCCTCGCAAGGCGAGGGGGACAGTACACGTTTAAGATATGTATTGATGGTTGGCCCCTCCGCTGAGACAGCACTGATATCATGCAGTAGTCGTAAGGAAGATCAGATCGATCAATCTGTATCGCCGTGTAAGCTTTATGCACGAGGAGGCATGTGGTGGTGCCGCCTACATAGGAGCAGTATCCAGAAAGGAATGGAGCAGGGCCAGATTCTTGGAGCGCCAAGACGGCCGGCTGAAGCCAAGTGAGCTGAGGAAAAGGGAAAGATGTGAACGCTTTCGCCTGTTCCCGAAGCCTCCAGGTTCCACTGTATGATCTCGAATTTAGACGCAATATTGAACGGGACGTGATTGGTAGCCATCGTGACTGTCTTAGGTTTTATTTGGTCCTCCATGTCCCGCTCGGAATCCTCAGAGGCAGGGAGGGGCACGGAGGGATTGTCCGACGGCAGGGTGGTGGTAGCCACCTTAGACGACGCCGTGGAGCTGTACCCTCACTGCTCACGAGCAGGAGCGGGAACGCGATGCCTTGGGTTGAAACTGGGTGACTGCCCAGGCTTGAATAGCCTGGGTAACCTCTACTACTATGCGTCGGACCGAGAAGCTGGTGAGGAGGTGATTAATCGAAGCTTCGACGCACGTGAGGCGTTCCTCTATGCGCGGGGCGCGCTCTTCGCTAGGGAGAGTTTGGTGAGCGGGCAAGAAACTGAGGTGCCCCAGGAGCTCAAGAGCTTCTGGAGTAGATGCGGCACCGGTTCCGAGTGCTGGAGTACACATGGCTGCTTGAACCGGCGGCTTAATGGGAGTGGACTTAGCGCGAGGAGTAAGCTTGGACGTAGCTGGCGTAGCGCCTGGACAGAGGAGGCAATATCGGATGCCTTGCAGTACACTGTTGTTGGGGTTGAAGTCTTATTTAAGAGTTCGAGTTGTTTAGTTAAAAGAGAATTTTGCTTTTGAAGTGGCGCAACTTGCTGGCGAAGGGCCGCAAGTTCGGGAGAAGGAGGATCGACAGAAGGGGGTGAGAGAGACTTAGAAGCAGCATTCCTTGCCCAACTGCTCACCTGAGGTACCGCCGCTGGTGCTTCGAGCGGTGGGAATGCCTGAGTGTCGGCATGGAATGATGGAGCCGAATGATGCAGGTTGGTGCTGCTGTCTGGCTGTGACGAACATGAGGTGGTCCCTCGAGGAGATGTTCAGGGCTGCTGGCGTTTCCGATATTTTCGATATTTTGACGTGCAGCCACTGGTCCCAGTCTCATAGTCGCCGTGGCAGAGGAGGCACTTGGGGTGGCAGTCGTGGGTATTGAGACCTGCAGGTGCGGGGGTTCCACATTTTGCACACTGGGTTGGAGCGGGTTGAGGCACTGAGGTGGTCGATGACCGATGGTACCGCACTTGGTGCAACAGGGACCGTTTTCTTGTAGGCGCGGATATACGTCGCCACGCAGTGGTAGAAGAGGAAGCGGGGTAACGTCGTGCCCTCGAAAGTCACCACCGCGCCGCGGAATCTCCGAGTTTGCGGACGCGCAAGGATAGTACCTCGAGGCCAATACAGTTCGACTTTATCTTTCCGGGATTTCAGCAGGGTTTATGTTGATGACGCCCTTGCATGTATCCCTGGTGCCTTGGCGTGGCCTCGAACGGCAGCTTCTGACCCCACTTGCAGCTGGAAGTCTCCGAGGAGTCGCTGTGCCATAGGCAAAATTGTGGTGCTGCAGACCAAGATGTTTGTTCCAGATGGCCACACTTGAATTTGCGTGGTAGTCCGGTCGCCGAGGTAGCTGCGGATGGCGTCGCCCGCGCGATCGGCCGGGACGAATGTGCGTAGCTCGCAGGGAACGCGAGGTTTGACCACTACGATGTAGTCGTCGCGAAGAGGCGAGGAGTTTGACGCGGACGCCACTTGCGTTGCTTCGCTGGCTGCGAGGACGGAGCAGAGGTAGGCACACCACCGGAGGGATGGCGCGCCGGCGTTCCTTGCAAGGCTGGGGAATGGTGGCCCGCTGTGGCGTCTCGTTGTTTTTGAGACGCAGACTGCGATTTCGCTTGCTTGCGTTGCCACATTCTCACCATGTCATCGAGGTATTCATCTTCTGTTGGCATAGTGTTTCGGAGGATGAAATCCATGGACAGCACTTGGCTTGAGGTAGGATCATAGCCCGTAACCACGTTAGCGGCCGCCATCGCTGGCTGAGAGCCCTTAGCGAGGCGGCGTTGTAGCCGGGAGTGAAGGATGTCCCTCAAGTTGTCAAAACTGGACCCACCTGGACGACGGTGTTGTCTAGGCGAAGCGGAGAACTTGGCGGTGACGATAAAATCAAGTTTCAGGGGTACCAAGGTAGATGTCTGCAGAAATAGCAGAAAACCTACGGAGGCGATGTGGAGTGCGTCCGTCACCATCGACCGCTCGCAGCGCCCCCGAATCGTTGCGCAGACAACACTGAGTCTTCCTCTTTTCGTGATGGAGGGACGCCAGATGCCCTGAAGCGCGCATGCGTCAAAGCAACGCAGCACGGCGCACGCCTGCGAGTATGCGGCAGGACCAGCGCCTGGAGTGGCAACGTCGGCGTGACGCGATGGATGAACGCCGGCGAGCTAGCGCACCGCGTCACGTCCAAATGTATTGGCGCCTTGACTGCGGCATGTAGTCATGTTCTCATATGACACAGATCTCGATTATCATGTTTGCACCAGTCACATACATTCGTCTTTCATTGGCGTCACGTAATACCAAATTTGGCATATGTGAACCTAGTGAAACGGCCGCGAGTAAATCATGAGCGTAGCATTTAGTCATGTTGTTACATGGCACGCATCTCACGTTTATCATGTTTGCAGCAGTACGGTACCTTCGCTATCCATTCAAGTAGTGTAATACTGAATTTGGTGTATGTGACGCTAGCGAAACGGCTGCGAGCGCATCATAAGCGTGGCATGTAGTAATGTTGCTACATGACACGCACACCTTGATTTCGTGTTAGGATCTGTCGCTCATGTTTGCCATGCAATCATGCCATACCATACCAGATTTGCAACAAGCCATGTGAGAAGAAAGCACCACAACTGCGCAGCACCACGAAATGTAATCATAAGATTCGTGACAAACATGTCATGATTTTCATGTTATGACTAGTCTGATTTGTTTTCAATACAGTCATGTTATGCCATACCAAATTGGTATCGATACCATTATCGAAACGACCAGGAGAGCTAAACGTCGTAGGCGGCTAGATAGTCATAGGCGGCTAGATAAATGTCATAGGTGGCTAGATACGTTTCACTGAATGATTTTTCTTGCTGCAACAGATACGCGCCTTATGGCGTCAGCTGAGGCCTCAAGTTGTGGGCAAGTGCTTTTCATATTACCTTACGAAATTTCTGGTTGAAATTTTATTTTCGCGAAATCTCAAACTTTTCTTTGTTTTCGTCCTTCATGTCCTAATAGCCACATCTATTTGAGGCGCCTTCTCTTGAGCAGAGTCTCGGTTTAAATTTTTCTACTAGCTCTCTCATTCACACTAGGCCTTGTTGCAGCTCCCTTTACTTCTTCCTGCGTTCCGTGTTCTACACTAAGGGCAAGGTATTCGCGCACTTTGGCCGTTATTTCTCTTTAGTCCCTGTTTCCGGGTGCTTTTCAAAACTATATATTCCCTTTTCACTCCAGCAGCACAAAGGCTCGTCATCAAGGTCTCTCATGCGGAACGCCACCTCTAACAACCAGCATTTCTTAAAAGTAAGGTCTAAGCCTCCCGGAGGAAGACGAAGTGATTCTGTTGTGGAACACATCTTGCGGTCTGTGCTGTTTTTTCTGCGTTCCACAGCGCACAGGGGTCTCCAGCCCCCTACATCGCTGTCATGGATGTACAATCCCCAGAGATCCCGCCCAGTACCAGTTCATCCACGGGCATTGCTTCAAGAAAGCGTGGTAATCCATCTAGTGTGAGCGAGGACACCGAGCTGTACTCTTCATTAGACTACGAGTCCTCGGAAGACGACTTCGAACCTGTGCTCTACCGCAGGGCCAAACGAAGAACCATGAACGCATCATCGGCATTAAGTACAGCCACTGTGAGGACAGCGCCTCAGCGATGGCCTCACTTCATTCTGTTTGTGCCGCAGACTACTACTGCCAATCTACGCTTCCTCAACAGGCAAGCACTGTCATCGTACCTTGAAAACATTGTGCCTAACGAGATTAAGGACTTCAGGATAAACACGAGGAAGAAAATTTTGGCAATCGACGTGAGGAACCCGAGTGCACTGAACACGCTACAGCATGTGTCAGAGCTGGGAAACATCTAAGTCCGATCCATCACACCAGCGAATGGTGACACCGTAACAGGAGTTATCTATGACATAGACACGGAAATCGTCAATGAAGATCTTCCTGTACTGATAAAACCAGTGAGTGAAAACAACGTCATTGTGCATGCTGGTCGCCTAGGCAACTCTCGTTTTGTGCGACTAACATTCAAGGGTGACTGTCTCTCTTACGTGAAGGTTGGCCATTTCCGTCACCAGGTTCGCCCATTTATTCCGAAGCCTATGCAGTGTTTCGAGTGCCAGAAGATTGGCCACGTGAAGGGCGTTTGCAGAAATTTCGAAGTGTGCCCCCAATGCGCTGAACACCACTCAGAAGACGACTTTAATGCAACTACGTTGAAATGCTCCAACTGCCAAGGAGCTCACAGTGCTTCCTCCAAGGACTGTCCTCAGATTAAGAAAGAGATTTATATTCTGAGGCAAATGGTGCGAGACAACTCGACTCACAGAGAAGCTGCGCAAAAAGTAAGGCGAAGGCGCCGTCATCGTCGAAGGTCCTCACGAAGGACAGTGCAAAATCTGACGAGAAAGTCAGAAACTCAAGTGAAATGGACAAGCGCGGCTCCTAGCACGGCAGACATCTGCGCTGAAAGAGAAGATGCTGGAAGATCTCTATCTCCAAAGGAATGGCCACCCCTTCAGCCTAGACGATCTGTTGAGCCTCAACAGAAGCCGCCTCAAGAACAAGCACAAAATGCTGCAACGGCCGGGAAGCCAGATCATCGCGTGATGGTGATGCTAAGATCATTAGTGGACACCATTCGCATGTTGTTAAGCGACATGAATACACCGTCAGCCAAAAGTGCCCTTTAAGTACTGGACGCGCTTAGTCCAGTACTAGCAGCTCTAGAGTAGACCATGGCTAACTCACCACTGTCTTTCAGGGATGAGGTTCGTAAAGCAGCAATAATGCAGTGAAATGCCAGGGGACTGAGATCGCACATTGGTGAATTTCGTCGATTTGTGTACGTCAATATGTTTCCCGTAATCGTCATTTGTGAGCCGAACTTATCGAGTGCAATACGACTCTCAGGATACGAACCTTTTATTTCGTCTACTGTTACTGAAAGCAGCAAGGTTCTGGTGTACATTCGCCGAGACCTCACCTACATCCTTCAACCTGTACCACCTCATGACGGAAACCAATACGTATGCTTAAGAGTGAAAAAGAGGAGGCTCAACATCACTGTGGTTGGCGCATACCTATCACCATCAAGCCGTTTCGATCAAAAAAGACTACGAGACATCATAGCGTTAACTCCTGACCCGTGTGTTATCATTGGGGATTTTAACGCTCATCATACATTATGGGGAAGTCAGAATACCAGCATGAAGGGCAGAAGCTAGTGTCTTTTGCCTCCGATACCAACTTTGGTTACTGAACGATGGCAGTCCTACATTTTTACTGGCTCCACATACATAGCTGTCTCGACTTGGCTTTTGTTTCGCGAAGCCTAGTGAAACATACTGAATGTTTCACGGATATAGAAACTCACGGAGTGATCACATTCCAACATACGTCAAGATCAGAGGATTGTCGCCTCCTAAAGTGCGCGACATGGTTCAAAGAGTGGACTGGAAAAAATTTCAGTCTCGTATGGAATACCAATGCCAAGAACACATATCCGATTTACAAAAGGCCATCAAGAGCACTGTAAAAGAGACTGTGTGTACAATCCCATGCCCTGTAAGAATCACGGACATCGACATAGAGCTGGAGCGGCTTCGAGCTTTGCGACGACGAGCTGAAGAAGGTAGCGGCGCACGAAGGACATAGAAGATTTACGGACTGCTAGACGTATGCAGAAGAAGATCAAACGTCGGTTGGACAAGCTAGAATTCCATCGCTAGATTACTTTCTGGCGAGTCACTCGACCCTCGTAAGCCTTTATCGCAGATATGGAGGACGGTTAGAGGTTTGCGGTCATCGCCCATTCAGAAGTCACCATTTGAGGCCTTAGCCCTTCACCAAAATCGACCAGATGTGGACTTTGCTGAAAAGTTTTGTGCCAGATTATCAGGGCAAACGCCAGCAATCAGCAGCTCACCACTTTCGAGCACTTGTCCGCCACCACGTGACTCCTGTATGGACTTCTCATTCACCATTCAGGAGCTCAAAGCAGCACTCGCTTCGTGCAAACGGACCTCCGCGCCAGGACCTGACGGAATCTCCTGCAGAGCCCTGTGTCATCTGGGTGAGTGCGCGAGAATATCTCTACTTCAGATATAGTGATTGTTGGCTAGAGGGCACTGTCCCCTTAAGTTGGAAAACTAGTCGTCTAGTACCATTACTAAAACCTGGCAAATCACCATTGGAACTCTCCTCCTATCGCCCGATCGCATTGGCTAGTTGCGTGGGTAAAGTGATGGAGAGAATGATTCTCGGCCGACTCGAGTGGTACTTGAAGTATCATGAGATCTACCCAAATACCATGGCTGGCTTTCGACGTGGTCGATCATCGATCGATAGCGCCATCGACCTAATCATGTACGTTCAACACGAGAAAGGCCATAAGCGTCTTTGCGCCTCTCTGTTCCTTGACGTCAAAGGAGGCCTATGATAACGTCACACATGAAGCCGTCCTTACCGCACTAGAAGAGATTGGAGTGGGTGGCCGAATGTTTAAGTGGATACGCAGTTATCTCCAAATGCGATCCTATTTTGTGAGTACAGAGACCGGGAACACGTCTACACATTTCAGTTGTCGTGGCGTCCCTCAGGGTGGTGTACTGAGCCCCGTGCTATTCAATATAACACTAATCGCTCTCAATACGCACCTACCAAACAATATTTATCTATCAACATACGCTGATGACATCTGCATCTGGACATCTGCGGTAACTCGCCTGCAGTTATGAGCGAGAATACAGGAGCTGCTACTGCAACTACTTTGTATCTACGCAATCGAGGCCTGGAAATTTCCTCCGGAAAGTGCGCTTTTTTGGCATTTACGCGCAAACCCATGTCGAATTACAGAGTGTCAATTAACGGTCAAAATATACCATATCGCCGATCTCACAAATTTCTGGGTGTCATAGTCGACAGAGACATATCATGGAGCCCTCATGTGTCGTATTTGAAAAAGCGATTGACTGGCATATGCCATCTTTTCAAGTTTCTCGCTGGAAAGACTTGGGGAATGCAGCCTAATGCTATGTTACGACTGTACAGGGTGCTTTTCCTTGGCTTTTTACGATACAGTCTGCCTGCATTATCAAACGCCAGCAAACAAGTCGACGCTTGATACAAAGCGTTCAGGCACAGGCGCTTCGAATATGTCTAGGTCTGCCTCAGGGTACCTCAACAATGGCGACTATAGCTATAGACAAAGACCACCTCGTGCAGACCCATATTGAAATTGAAGCTTTGAGGACACACATAAGGCATGTGGGCCGGACTCCACATCACCACCTAGCCTTTCTACCAGTGGATAGACCTCATACTTCCTTTTGTCGAACAATACCTACACATGGTGACTCCCTACCAACTGGTTTTACGCCCGCGGCGAGACCTTCAATTCCTCCATAGAGCCTCAAACAGCCAGTCATCAACCTGACAATACCAGGCATCCAGAAAAAAACGAGATTTCTCAATACCAACCCTCAAGCAGCTCGCCTTACTTCTGCTGTACGAGAAGTACCAAGACTGCACCCACGTCTACACCGACGGCTCCGTCCTGCCAAACAGCTCAACAGCGATGGTCGTTATTCCAACGCACGCCACAACCATCAAATTCAGGACAGCTCATGCAACCAAAACAACAGCAGCAGAGCTTGCAGCGCTTCGCGCTGCGCTGCGTTTCATCCACACGAGCAGTTGGTATTTGAAACAGCAGAAATGCTACACCATATAACAGAGAAAGGGCACCACGTTATATTTCAGTGGTTGCCAAGCCACTGTGGAATTATCGGTAACGAACGAGCTGATCAAGCTGCCCGTTCAGCCCATACAGAAGACAACAACCAGTCAATACCTCTCTCAAGGACGGACGCTGCTAGGAGGCTCCGCATTCTTGCTCGCCAACGCTCCATGGCTCTTTAGAATGAGCCTCTCTTTACGCATGCAAGATTGCGATCCCTTGATCCAACGTTAATCATGCAGCTTCCAACAAAAATTCGACGAGGCGACGCTACTGCTCTGTGCAGACTATGGTTGGGAGTCGCGTTTACCCATGCGTACGCGTTCCGCATAGGTATGGCCGACACCGCCGACTGTGCACACTGCGGAGATGAAGAAACAATGCGACATATCTTGTGTGACTGCCCGAAATACAACTTGGAAAGACAACACCTTTCTAATAAACTAAACAGGTTAGATGATCAGCCGCTGTCAGAAGAAAGTATACTGCGCCATCGTCATGACTCATCGTCACAGAATAAAGCCGTGCAAGCGCTACTGGGCTTCTTACGAACTACTGGCCTGTCGGAACGCCTCTGAGTGGACTGATTTTGTGTGTGCGTGTGTGTCGGTGTTTTTCTCTTATTTATTTTTTAACTCTCCTTTTCTCTTTCAACCCCCTATTCCCCAACCCCAGAGTAGGGTAGCACACCGGATACTAGCATCTGGTGAACCTCCCTGCCTTCCTTTTTTTCTCGTTTCTCTCTCTAAGCCTTCCCCCCTCTCTCTTTATTAGTACCATAAGGAACGAATCTGAAACCCCTCCCAGTAGTTCAAATGTGGCGACTGCATCAATTCTATATGTGGGCGATCATTGTTGTTATGCTTTTTAGTTTGGCCGGACTATGTTTTCATTTTTTTCCCGAAATTCCTTCCACAATATATTCAAGAACGTTTTCTAATCCCCCGGACAGAGCAAAGTAAATAGAAGCTTTGAAGAAAAAAAAAACACCATGCCTTCTTTTCCGAACTCATTCCAGCCCCTCATCACTCAACTACAAAGCTATACACAATAACAGTGGGAAGCAGATAACAGGGTCTCCAGTGGCCAAGCTCCACTAGTGAGGAAAGCCTTTAGTGCCTGTATAGAGACAAGATGAACGAGCTGCGCAGAATCTTTGCGTATAAAAATTGTGCAGAAAAAAAAGCAACACTGATCATCCTTTTAGCCGTTTGTAAAGCGGGTGCACCTGGTGTAAAACGGGCTTTCAGTAAAACGAACCACCCGCCACCTTTTCACTCGTTCTCTTTGTTTTCATCTCTGCGTTTGCTCGAATTGCCATAGACGATAAGCATGCGCACGATGGCCAAGGGAAGCTATACTACCCTCCCTCCACCCATGCCATCGAATAATGGCGCCACGTCTGCCTCATACAATCAATTATTATGAGCTGTACTCTCTTTTTGTAAACTGCAGGGAGGATTATGGGGGTTTCTTTGCAGTAGCGATGACCGGGGGCATGACATGTTCCATTTCAAGAACTGTTCACTTCGTGCCGTTAACCTAGCAAAGCCGGGTACCATTTGTACTTCGTTGTGAAAAGCGCTTCATGACTGGACTGTGGCAGTTGCATTCATTGTGAAGCTTGTTTTCTTCCGTCTTGACCAATAAAAAGATTGAAGTGAATCATTGCCCCCCCCAAGTCTTTTCAACAGCCGGACCCTTAGCAGGTAAACAGCCTAACCCTCACCAGCGAGATGCGCAAAAGAAACAAAGAACGTGTATGGCTGAAAGAAAGCGTGGGTAGTGTTATGACCGGCATCAGTAGGCGCCATGCTGTCGCTGAGAAGCGTGGCCGGGCAGCGTTCCCACGCCTAGAACCCAGTTTTCTCGGAACCAGCGTCCAGAAATGACGGGGGAGCGGCGCTCTTTTAATCCTCAAAGAGGTAGCCATGCCCGCCAGGTATTGTCCCTGCCAGCCGGCGGATGAGACGTCACGTTGCCACGAAGCGGTAAGCCGTTCCAGAGGGGACAACAAAGACAGCGTATTCCTTTGAAGAAACGGCGACCGCCGCCACTAAGTGCCCTGCTAATTGAGCGGACAGATTGGCGGACCGTTTTATGTCTGCTGTCCGAAGCTTGGGACCCCTCGACCAGCGACATACACGACGAGCAAGAGCCTCTCCGGCGCCACCTTTAAGTGCAGTGATCTTGACTCGAAATTGGATGTTCACGTGCGCCGTGCATGCTCGTACCCCTCACCTGTTGTGTGTGTGTGTGATTGGTGTTCCACTGAAGAAGGAGGAGCCCGACAGGGCTTATAACGGCGCCGCAGAGTGCAGGACGGCGCTCTGGACCAAGTAAAGGTTCAACCACCACGTTCGTAGGTGTGAAGGCTCTGAACCAAGTAAAGGTTCAACCACCACGTACGAGTTTGTGATGGCTCTGAACCAAGTAACGGTTTAACCACCACGCTCGTGGTTTGTGAACTCTTAACCTCATGCTGTAAATATTTGTAATTAGTGCCATAAACCTTGTTTGTTTTTCGTATCCCCATCTTGTAAGCGGTCGTTTCCTCAACCCGAAGCTACACCACGCTACCACAGCACCCCGGGATCACAACAACTGGTGATCAGCGGTGGGATCACAACAGTAGGTAGTCAGCGACAACCCACAGTCAATACTTGCGGTGACGCACGCGATGCATGCCGCTGCGTTTTTCTAGGTGCGACAATGTGAAATGTGAGACGGCGTATGGTTGGGTAGGCAGTTTTACAGCCGCGTTTCTAAACCCGTGGAGATCTCGCAAGTCAAGTATTCTACATCGCAAGGGCACAGAACCAGGAAAGCGCGTGGGCTCGAAGCTGCTTTTGCTCATGCGTGCAGGGTGCACGTCGAGACTGCAGCTGCGAGGCAGCTCGGACACGGAGTGTACAGTGGTGTTGCGTACGTGTGAAGGAGTGCCTGTAAATATTGTGATTGCAGCCACCGACTCTTATTTATCAATTGGACGTGTCATCATCATTTGTATAATTTATTCAAATGTAGATACCATCAGTGTGTGCCAGCTCGAGCTGGCACACACTGACGATGTTAGTGTGCTGGCGCCCATTAACTTGAGCGCAGTCACCATATTTTCTTGTGGTTTTTAAGCAAACCAACACTACAAAGTATCAGGCTTCTGCGTGCTTGTGTCTCTTTATTCACATTTCACACCAAACAACACAAACGGAAAAAATGGTTCAGCAGAAGGAGATAATAAACTTTTCTTCCTTCTCGGTGTCTCCTCATTTTTATCTCTGAATAAATACATCGCGGCGATGCAGCGAGAATAGAAGCAACAACCAACACAGAAAAGTGGTGGAGCACTCCTGCGGTTCACGTTATGATGGCGCTGTAAAGACAACTGGAGGAAAAATTCTTCGAAGGTCGTAATTTCGACAAGTCACACAGACAGCTGTCAGAAACCGCGGAGAAGTGATTGCTTTGCAGCGCGGTCCCATATAATACCTAGGCTGGCAGCGTTTGTTAGCGCCATTATTTTCAATCTTCTGGCATTGTGAATGGTGCGGGAATAACCCTGACTCTGGGTGCTTGTGACCTGTACTTTCATCTGCCTCCGAGTCGAAAACCGTCCCTCTCCCCTTTTCTTTTTACATACCGTTGAAGGCATGGGAGGCTGTATATTACAGGAGCCCTTTACTAACGTCCCGCGGTCATCACGTCGACGAAGAGAGCAGATTGTAGGTCGAAGATTAAACAGTTTATTCAGCCGAATTCGTGGCCACGTAAAAAGAAAAGTTGGATTACAGGAAGACATTTAATCTGATAGTGACGAATTGAGCGGCAGCCGTCGATCGTTTGACAAGCGGTGAATCGCGTCGGCATTTATACATGTGCTATCGAATATTCTGGCGTTATCGCTAGTGGTCACGTGGGCTCCCGAATAGTCTCTAATGTTAGCGAAGTGGGCGTAATATTAACTAAATTATATTCTACAGTACCGAAGCTTCTCGAACACTACAGGCACAGTTTGCGCTGAGAATGACGCACAGTTTATAAGGCGATATCAAAAGTTCACGAGGGAACGTGGCAATATTGTCCCATGGACGCTTTACAAACGCTTGCGGACGGTAAGCAAGAAGGATACATATCTAACACACTCTCACCAGCGGCCTACTCGGTCCCATCATACTAAAAAAGTTGAGTTTTCCGGTCACAACACTATGTCGCAGTATTCTTCTTTCCCGAGAACAGCAACCAATAGGAATTCTCTCCCCTCAGCTATGTTGGAATGCCTGTCGCTATCATTCTATCTACAGGCCCTACAGTCCATAAGACATAGCTGTATTGTAGTTTAACGTAAACCCTGACACACTTTTTCTTCCATATGTTTATGAATTCATGTTTGCACTAGTTATTTGAGTATCTTGCTGCTCTTCTTTTTTTCTTTTTTATTTTTTAAATTCAATGTCTTTTATTGATGTTCGTTTGTGGTATTTTTTACGTAATTGATAACCGAGGTTTTGTTGTTATCTCCGCAATGCCTTATATGTGTTTACTGTAATCATTTTTTGTTGTATTCATTTGTACCCACTCCTGCCTAAGGTCTGAAGATTCTACCAGTAGTATAGTAATGAATAGGTAAATAAATAGATAAATAAATAAATAAATAAAAGCACGCCATATGAATCGCTCTTGAACGCCTTCTCATGCATCATGCACCTTGAAACTATTGAGGGTGGTTCGAACATCCCAAACAAGGAGGCGCACTCGGCTACACGAGGTTTGACTGACCATGTGCCGGTTAACACGTCATATGCTGGGAAGTCTGAGCCTCTCTGCACGTACAAAAGTTATAGCCAGCACCATATCTCTCAAGAAGAGTGCGTCCCCCTGCCACCCAGGCCCTGCGGCACTGCACACAATATACTTGTACCGGGTTCAAGCCCGTATCGCCCATGTGTGGTGGTTATGCGGATATCGACCATGTTCTGTGGGGCTCTGCCTTTGCCGGTTCTCTTTTCCACCAAAAAGAAAGGAACACGCACATTAAGGCCGAAGGCCTCACCTTTCAGATCTTGGCCTTGCAGAGGGCCCGTGGAGGGTGTCACGTTTTAGCCTGACCATCCATGGGTGGGCCTAGCCAAGTGACGCCTAAGTTAACTCGCGTCTATTTGAACCTGATAAAGTGTCTACTACTCTATGATAAAGCGCTGCCGCCACCATTGGGAGAGGATTCCCCCAGATTTGGTGCCAAAAACATGGCTTATTCTACTTTTTCAAAATCGGTATAACACGAAAGTGGAGCTTGTCTTCCCCTAGGTTCTTGAGCGTTAATTTTCATTATTTTGCCACAAGGACGAGAAATGAGTTCTACAGCAACAAATTGCAATTTTTACAAAGAACGACAATCAGCTCAAAACATACAGTGTGCACCTCATGCAGAAAGCATGCACGAAGTAAGCATACGCATCACGACCACGCAGAAACAACTGCATCAGCTCGACAATTAAGCGGCTCAAACAAAAAGAAACACGTGCGAAACTAACGCACAAGTAAACACAGGGTGAACGTGAGGAACTCTCACAATTCATAATTCGTATGTGAGCAGCCTGCTCCATTCGCAAACGTGGCCGCGGCAGCGATGGCTGCAACCTTCGTGCTCTCCTCAATCACGAGTCCTATTTTGATAAGCGCGCGCGCATTCCGAGAGACCGTGCCCCGTCGAGGCGCGTGCTCAAAGAAACGCGAGAGGCGCCCAACGTGAGGCTGTTGCGCTATGTGGCTACTAATGACGAAAAAGCGGTCCAGTTGAGTAGCTTCGAGGACCACAGTCAGTATATGGTGTATATTGATGGCTTGCCGTTAGCGATTTCGACAACGTACGTTCCGTGGCATAGTGGTCTGACTCGCGCGCTGCAAAGTCTGAGGTCACTGATTCGACGACTCCCCGCTACGAAACTTTTCCTCTTCGTTTATTCCTTACAACCTCTCAGCATATACCAGTGACAAATAGCGTCAGCGGAGCCGTGGCGGAGCCCACATAAAACACTTTCGTGTCAAAAAAAGTGACGCGTACTCTTTATATTGAGGCATTCGCGAAATTTCGCTCTCACTAAACTGGCATTCGAATATGTCACGCACTTCTCAGCCTGAATCAGCTGGGTGAGTGCGAACAAAATGCCGATTTGCACTTAAGGATGACGTCGAATACTTTCGCCAAGCTCCCATAGATTCTCCAAGCGATGCTTTTCCAGATTGTACAAGCCGACATTTGCAAATCTTGCTTACCGGCTGTGACATGCACTAATGGATGAGGCGCCACTCCTCGTGCGGCCTCGCGAGCCCTGTAACTTCATCATATACCCTCTTTCTCTTTGCTAGGATATCAAACCAGAAGTGGTGGAGTTGGCTTACATATCTTTCCTTATACTGGGCACTTCCTTTCGCTATGGTTCAAAGTCCATTTCTATAAGAACTCGTGACACAAAGCAAAGAAAAAAATAGCTAGTGCTACATAGTGAGAGGTCCTGAAGGTCTCTTATTTGATTTTCTTGCAGAAACAAAAAGCAAGAACGCTTCTGGGAAACCAATCGTAATAAGCTAAAACCACTTTCAGGTGTCATCAGACGTTTCGATAAGAGCGCCGTTTCGCTGCTTGGGAACGCTCAGGTACGCACCCACTCTCGAGGAAATGGGATAGGAACAAGTGAAAAAAAGGAGATGAGACGCAGAATCACCGGTGTTTATTGAAAGAACTATAGCGCCACGTCCGGGAAACTTTCGACTTTCCGTTCCCTGCAGCTGCCAACGTGGGGATCGCTCTAGGGGCATTTCACCACCATCGGGTGCCAAATGAGCTTGCTTTTTTAAGGTAAAAGTTATTATTTTTTTCTTGTATAAAAAATAGAGTGCTCAGAGATCGCTCGTTTAGCTACATTACTCTGGGCTGCTGTAGAGACACAGCTGAAAATGTGTAAATAAAACCACTTTGATAGAGCAGAGAGGTGAGACGAAGAGTCGCACTCGCTCGTCTATAGATTGGTCTCAGGTCCCTATAGTGTCGTAAAGACTGCTGTGACGAACTGGTCTCGAGCATAGTCACCACCAGGGGACCACTCTCGGAGAACTCATTAACTAGACGCAAGTGAGAGGCAGAGACTGTCTTGTTTCCTTTCCTTATTTTATTTGCTTCGAAATTTCAATTGAACAATAGGGACAGAGAGAAAGAGAGACCTCTCAAGGCAAATAATAGTTTCATGCTAGCTTTCAGTCACGTAGAAATGCAGTCTAGAGGGGAGAAATTTTGTTGGAGCTCCAATTTACTAAACGATGCTCCTCGGCAGTGTAAGAGGTTGCAAATACGTACCGGGACAAAAAAAAAGAGTTAGGGGGAGGAGGATCAGAGGTGTATACGCGTAGTACGTGGATAATCTGAGCATTCAGTTCCTTTCAAAGAGACTATTAAGCCTGCCAGTGGTCACATCACTGCATTCGAGTGTTGTAACCTATAAGTAAGGTACAAAAACATTCTATTTGTAACTCAAGCAACGTGACGTGCAAGAGAGGAGAGAGAGTACGCCTACTTCCTGAGTCATGACACTGAAGGCCTCACGTGGCGCCAAGTGCAAGAAAGGGTGTTGTTGGTGGTTATGTTAAGTTAAAACCCTTTTGGAAAATCGTGTTTTCTTTTACGTTTCTCTCTCTTCATCGTCGTTTCACTCATGCAGTGATACAATATACTATCCGCGACCTCGCCTTTAAAAGTCAGCAGTGACTACCATTCCAACAGTTGTACAGTTCGCAAGCTTGGTGTAGATTTATTTGGTGTCATCAAGCCAAAATTGATCACCTTGTGTCGCTTTACATTTGCCGATGCTAGTTATGACGAAGCGTTTATAGATATTGGCCTCTAAAGCACCAGTTTCTTTCTGTATTTCTGCCCATCTGCCAAGTTTCTTATTGAACGGAAAGAAAAACTCTGTATTAGCTATGCTATGATGCTCTATTACTCTAGGAAAAATAAGGAAAAATTGTATTTGACAAGCTACCTTTCTTCGGGTACTCACTTGAGCCCTTTTGAAAGGTAGACGCAGAAAAAGAGAGTTCTTATATAGATGGGAGTCATGGAACTCTCGCGAAACACGTTTTGATTTCGTTCCGTGTCGATGGCGCCACCGTGTATACGCCATACATATTGTGCGCTTGCCTTTCGGCGCCGTCTTGGCGTGTTCTCCGCTAAACCAACGCCACCTAGAAAAATATTTGCAGGCCTGTTCACTACTGCCGTGACGTCACTCGTTTTGCCTGAGCGAGCGTACAGGAGGCTGTGAATTCATTGCCACCATCGTCTCCCGTTAGATGGGGGACAGGCTCAAGTTTGCTAAGCGCTGTTCACCACCCTAGCGGAGAGAGGGTAAAGCTCCGGCTGCGCGGACGGGCCACGCTTGCTTGGTTTTCCCATTGCGCGCACGTTAAACGTGTTCCTTGGCGCTTTTATCTCGCATTTCGCACGCTGCAGGCGACGCTCCTTTGTTATCCTGGAAAACAGACACGCAGTCCTGCGGCACAGTCAGCCGATGCTAAAGTTTAAAAGCGTCGAAGAGCTGAAAACTGTCCGTAAAGTTCTACCGTTTCCAATGCAAGTAGTGCGAAGAGCAAAGGTGTCAAGAGTTAATAACGGCAGTTCGTCTATACTTCCACGGTCATGTCACTTTGAAGAATCTTTTGTCATGCACAGTATGACCACTATTAACGGGGAGAGACTTGATGGCTGGACACATATCAAAAGGAAGTGTATTTGTAAACTGAGGCTACTGCTAATAGACAACCGCCATGCATTTCGTGATCGGGCACCTTCTTTCCGAGACAACCATTTGTAATGCAAAAGTAGCTCAGATTGCTAGCTTTTACACCACTGCTAAAATACGGTACAGTGAGCCCTGCATGTGTTTTATTCAGCTGATGGCTGTAGACTTCTTGTCGCCTGGTCGACCTCTCTGCCTTTCTGTAAATAAACTTACCTCCTCCCTCCCTTGTCGCCACTCAGTGTCTACAAATTTATGCTGCGTGTTTGCGCTGCACGTTCATTCGTACATGTCTTTCAAGGAACACCTCCCGATAAGTCAGCAGGCTGAGCTGTTGCAATGCTAGGATCGAAGTCATGAGTTAGATTCCCGCATACGCCAGCTGCATTTCTATAGAAGCGCAACGTAGTGACATTGTGGTTAGATTTAGGTGAAAGAGTGGCAGACAAGGCGTGTTGTTATTGCATATTGGAAGCATATAGTGGGACGACGCTCAATCTCAACAGAAGTGGAGCTTGGTGTGTGCACCCTCTCTCCATTGTTGTAATCACGCCCTACACTTCAAATAGACTTAGGTGCACGTTAAAAAAACCTCGGGCATCCAGAATTAATCTCGAATCTCACATCACGGCATGCTTTCTAATGATATGATTTTTTGCAGATAAAATATTATACCTCTCATGCGCCCGAGCTGCGGGTGTTATATAGCTGCCGCTATGAAAAGGAGTTGAAAAAAAAGAACTAAGGCAGCAATAGCATTTTCAATAGTTTCATGAAATTAAACGCGGTTATCAGGGGCAAATCTCGGCGTAACTAAAAGCATGCTTGATCCTATAGTGGGTATTGAATATTATGACTAAGATCAAGCGAGTTGTCAAACCAACCAAACTGTAATTTGAACCAGTGAACAGACTACGTTATCAGGCGTGGATCAGACGTGGATGTTGTTAATATCCGATGAAAACCTTGGCAAAAATGAAACTGGTATGAAACTGAGCACTGCATATTGCAATGGTGCCAGGAACTGAACAAAGCAGACGTAAGTTGATTCTCTTCAAAGTGACCTTCTACTCAATCGAAAGCCGCGCGACAAACTTGGCATCCAAGCAATCGAAGTTCCAGCGCTACATACAAACACACGCGAAAGCCTAGTAGTGGTTTGCCGACAGCTTAGAGAAGACAACTGCCGCAGCAAATGCGCGTTACAGGTAACATACATATAGAATTCGCACTGTCACCTCACTTTTATTGTCATAGAAAGGCGCCTCTTCACCATCGACATGCACATAGCACTCGCTCAAAAACATCGTGTTCGACTTGCTTGATCGCGCAAAGGTTATCAATGAATCGCTCTCGATTCTCGCAAAATTCACAGCGAGAAAACGTTTTTACAATCTTTTTTTTTTTAAACCTTCGGAGCAAGTCACACGCTGAGGTGACCCTGCACGCGCATGGCGACCAGATAACAGCACGGGAATGTGCCGATATAGTGTTCAGGCGGAAGGCGGGAGCGGGATACTGAGCGACCGGCTTTTGCTAGAAAGGCGGCGAAACACGTGCGGCGCGGCGCCCCCTGGCCGAGGTCGGGAGGCCTCGAAGATAAAGGGTTCGAGGCGAGTTTTACATGCTTAACATTATTCGGCCTTCTTCAAAAAAAAGACGATGGTTGAATACTGTACGTACTGTGCTTGAAAGCGTTTGAAGATATATCCTTGAACCATTTCTTTCACAGCCCCTCCGCGGTGGTCTAGTGGCTAAGGTACTCGGCTGCTGACCCGCAGGTCGCGGGTTCAAATCCCAGCTGCGGCGGCTGCATTTCCGATGGAGGCGGAAATGTTGTAGGCCCGTGTACCCAGATTTGGGTGCACGTTAAAGAACCCCAGGTGGTCGAAATTTCCGGAGCCCTCCACTACGGCGTCTCTCATAATCATATGGTGGTTTTGGGACGTTAAACCCCACAAATCTAATCTAATCATTTCTTTCACAAAAAGGTAAGAGATTGTGTGCTATCGAACATGGGGTCGATCAATAGGAGCAAAATTTGATGGTCCAACAAAGTGACGAAACAAATATAGCAAATTTTATTCATGCTTTCTTTACTTCGGCACACACAAACACAGATACGCACGCACGCACGCAAACACACACACGATCTAGAACATGCAGAAGACCGGTTCCTACGCATTGACAAGGTTGCTGCAGTTGTGTTTGTACTCTTTCGAACATATACCTTAATAGCCACGTCGTTATAGATGAGAAAGTGTACTGCTGCCACAAGTAGGCTATTCAAAACAATATGAGGTTGATGACCATTGCAAGAGAAAAGAAAATCTTTCGTTTCACAAGAATCTCTTGTGACCGACAGAAGAAGCGGCACTTCCTCTTTCGTTCTGGCCTTGCTCGCACTGGTGCGTAGTTGCTGATATAACTTATGGTCTGGGGAAAATGTTAGTACTGGGCCTAGCTTAAACCATGAGGCCCCTGTGGGCACTTCTACTGCACTACCGGTACTTGATCGGTGACTTTGGTAGTGGTTCTTGAATATTTCAGCTCAAAACATAGAGCTCACACCCGTGAAAACCGCATAATAAAGCACTTTACCTTAAGTGTCTGTGGGCATCTAAATTTCGAGGAAACATGGTAGGCGAAGGTGCTGGTGACACTGGCGCAAAATTATAATACGTGAATAAAGTGGCTGTAACACATGATGATTGATATGTGGGCTTTAACGTCCAAAAATCACCATATTAATATGAAGGACGACATAGTGAATGGCTCCAGAAATTTGGACCATCTGGGGTTCTTTAACGTGGACCCAAATCTGAGCACATGGGCCTACAGCATTTTCGCCTCCATTAAAAATGCAGCCGCCGCCGCCGGGATTCGATCCCGCGAGCTGTGGGTCAGTAGCTGAGTAATTTAGCAACTGGACCACCACGGCAGTGACTGGCTGGAGCACCAGCACCAAATACTATACACAAAACTGATGCACTAAGCAATGCAACGTCATTCCTACCTTTTTCTTTTCTCCGTACCAAGTAAACGCAGGTAATATGAGAAGTCCATGGTGCTAATCGCTAGTAGCAAAACATTTACCGACGCTGAAGGAAAAACGCCTGCTCTGAAAATTTACTACCACGCACATTTATTAACCTAATGCCAGTGCTTACTCTAACAAGCCAGAGGCACACATGACACCTTTATTTCAGAGCAAGAATGGAACATGGGGAAGATGGTGTCATTGGAACGGCTTCGAAATAGGCAGTACGGCCACACGTACCTTCAGGTCACGAAGAAAACAGATGTCGACGTCAGCTCGATGAACGACACGCCCCACTTCATTCTTCCGTTATCCTTAGCAAACGAGAACACTCGAAACTTCCGTCAATTTGCCGTAACGATTCGCCACGCAGCATTGCCCAACCATTCAAATTTTCAGCCGTACACAATGAGAATATCGAGTGCACAAAGCGCATCTCATATCAACGTTGAAGTTCACGGACAAAGAAAAACACGGTCTTCTCGAGTCACCAACAAGCGCACCCCGAAAGCTTTTGTCACGCTTGGCAAACCATGTCTTTCGAGCGACGAGAGCAAGTGTAGGCATAGAATAAAGAACCAATTTAGAAGTGGGAGACTGTAGCCTTGACAACAGTACGCAAGATAAGCAGCGTAGCACATGGAACTGCCGAGCGCACCCAAGGGGATGGCGCTGCGTAAACAGGAAGCGGAAAACAATTTTTTTTGCTTTTTCGTTTTTAGGTAGGAAAAAAAATCAAGTGGCCGCCCTTTTTATTGCGTATCGTGTGCGTATGCGCCTACGCGGTTGCTTCGGGTGATTCTTGACTCCATGGTTCTCCTTTTTAAACATGAGTGGACAAAAGAGACCGCGACTGTTGCAGGGCTACGTTTATCTTGTTACATTTCGCCCGCTTGAATTTAGGTGCGTCGAAACGCCCAGCAGAACACCAAAGCGCGCTTCGCAACACAGTGTATAGGTGCGTACAACGGTTACACGGAACTGGAAGACATTCATTGGCAGCTGGCATTAGTAAAAACAAATCACTAGTGAGTACGGGCAACAATATTTATTGACAGCAAACCAGCAATCAAGTTTCACTTAAAAAAAATAAATCTAGCATTATCGATAGTTCGCAAACGGCACGCTTTCGTTTTCAGAGGCACAAACGAACAGAAAAGCCTGTCTCGTTTGTAGGAACTATCATTACTAAACAGTCATAAAAATCAGCATGAGGTGCTCCAGTGAGAGCTTCAAATTACAGCTCGAGTTTTCGAACAGCACAGCTTAACACTCCCACGTTTTAATGGATTACGACATGGTGCGGTCAAGCTGAGGACACGAGGAGGTAGGGTTTTTCGCAAGAAAGTCAATTGAATTTCGCACCACCTTAAGGTGGTGCGAAAGGCGAGAGAGGCGCAAGCATTCGAACACGTGCAGAATCAGTGTGAATGTACATACGTCGTACACAAATACACAACACTGATAGTGGAGCAAGGTCTCGGAGCAGAAATTATTAAAAATTAACAAGTATGCACGTATTGACAAAAAATACACCTGTCTTCTCCGTGGAACTTGCAGAAATCGAAGCCTTCGTCGGAATGGCTGTTCTTAAAGCACTATACTGCAGCACAGCGACTATCACTACAGAAACTGCTGTGACTTAAGAAGCTAATCAAAAATGGCAGAAAGACGAAGGAACGCCGGGGACCCTGCCAACCATTGCATAAAAACTATGCGTGTCTGCTGACCCCAACGTACAGCGGCAGCGCATGTGTTCCGCTTCGTCATCATCACCGATAAGAGAATACATAGTAGAAATCGCGTGGCACCACGATCGCTAAACAATTTTAGAGCTCAGAAGTACTACACACAACGCGGAATTCAAATGTTACATTTCAATTGTGTGGAAAAGCGTACTTTTTTTTTTTTGCAAAATGGTGGCTCTCTTCGTTTTAAATTTGGAGCTTACTATGGTGCCACTAGAAAATTTTTTGGCATCCCCGGGCACAGGTTTTAATGGAGCTAGTGTGGTTCTTCTTTAGCTGTCATTTTTTTTTTTTGCCCCATTCGGCAATGAATGGAACTTGTGACTTTCCGAGGCCTGGCGTACGCACGTCTGTGCAGCAAAACCCGGTAATCGAAACGGAGTGCAAAGCCCACTGCAGAAACAGAGAGCAGGCTCGAAATGCTCTAGGTGGCTTTGGTTCACACCATTTAGGGTTGCCTCGGCGACGGCCAGATTAGCCGGGTGATGGGGGGATCACGCATAGCAACCAATGCGGATTAATGTGGCCACAGTGGTTTATTAGAGGGAACTAATCTTAGAGGGCAGTAATGTAAGGGCCAAAACGAAAATGTCATTGCTTTTGTGAGTACCTAAGGCATGCCGCCATCGGTAATTATACGCCCGTCATCATGTTTTCTCTCGAGAACAACTGAAGTGCAAATGTTATTTTCTAATTCCAAGCAGTTCTTCGCACACTGTAGATGCTTTGAGCGTTTTTATCTATCTATCTATCTATCTATCTATCTATCTATCTATCTATCTATCTATTTATCTATCTATCTATTTATCTATCTATCTATATATATATATATATATATATATATATATATATATATATACATATATATAATAAGAGAGTAAAAGTACTCTATTTACAGTAAGCACATTACAGAGCTCACCGCAGGGGCTAGGGCTAAAGGCAATCAGCCTGACAAACGCCCCCTTTCCCTCCGCAGTTCGTGCTAAGCTTCGATATGAGCACAGACAGAAACAGACAAAAATCAATACATTGGTTACAAGAAAATTGGATACAAGTTGCTTGCAAGTTTTCATACAAAATTCAGCAAAAACAAAGATTAAATTTTTGCATAGCACATTTGCAAAATTAGACGTCACTCACATGGAGTTACATAACCAAGTGAAATAGACGAAAAAATTTAAACACGGTGACACACAAAGTGCTCACGGACGCACCGATATTAATCTGTACAATACTGAAAATACAAGTTAATGAATAATTTCAGGATTGGTCGATGCATGAAACTCTATTTATTAGTTTGGATAATGTGTATACTAGAGGTTAGTAACAAGTTTGTTGTTTGTTTCTTAAAGGCTGCTTTGCTAGCCTTCAAGTTGTTTCCTACGGCATTTAATATGCGAGATGTTTGATACGCAAAACTTTGTTTTCTATAATTGGTTCTTGTTCTAGTTGATTGCTTCTTTTATTCTCGCTAATGGTAGTGTAATGTCTCGGCACAACTTTCCTCGTATAAGATGTCCTTTTAATTAACTGCAGCAATTTGAAGTAATATAATTGATCTACCCTGAGCATGGATTGTTTGATAAATAATGGAGCAGTTCGCAATACTGTACGTTTCCTCTCTATTTTTATAAACAGCGTAGTACTTTTTTTTTGTATGTTTAGAAGCTTTGGTAATTTTTTTGGCGATGTTGTTCCACAACTAGCGTCGCATAAGCCACTTCAGAGTGGAAAAGTACGTAGTACATCTATCTATCTATCTATCTATCTATCTATCTATCTATCTATCTATCTATCTATCTATCTATCTATCTATCTATCTATCTATCTATCTATCTATCTATCTATCTATCTATCTATCTATCTATCTATCTATCTATCTACTAGCTATCTGGCTA
The DNA here is from genome assembly GCF_013339725.1 of Rhipicephalus microplus. Classification (NCBI taxonomy): domain Eukaryota; kingdom Metazoa; phylum Arthropoda; class Arachnida; order Ixodida; family Ixodidae; genus Rhipicephalus; species Rhipicephalus microplus. The sequence continues at coordinate 73,887 of NW_023611266.1, read as the reverse complement.
GCTAACTGCCTACGTCTGGATGCTACCTTGGCCATTACTTTACTTACGGTATACAAAATTTAGAGTGGAAGGGTAAGTGGGTTTGATTGTTTTGACTGTCCGGTTAGAACGTCCATAACGTGAAAATATTGTTTTGTGTGACGTCAAACTCGCTCTTCCGTACACGTGTGGCACATGCCCGTACAGCATGGGTCGCGGTATGCGGGTAGACGCCGCTCGTGTTTGAAAGTTTATATCTACCGAGGAACGGCGAGAACAGACATTCGTACTTTAACTGTGAGAGCGTTCAGAAAAACGAACATCGGCAGCGTTAACTCGATGAACACAAAGATTATGTGTTATGGTCCCAGCATAAATTGTACCCAAGCAAACCAGATCACGCAAACATGCCTCCAGACCAAATCCAAACCAGATCACGCAAACACCAGATCACGCAAACATGTCTAAGAAAACCAATGAAGGGTTAATGTTGACAAAACGTGCACCGTGGCTGCGGTGCTGCCCGTCTAATTTTATAAGGATTAAATTTATAGCCCAATGACACAGGCGTCCCGTCAGGTTAAAGTGAAATGTAGTTAGGCGCCGTCCACAAGAGTGTGTCTGTGTAGCACTATCTAGAGCTGTCATCCTTGCAAGCACAAGTGCTACATTTGAGCTCTCACTACTTCTGGTGTTGGTAACACCCATGTTGCTCTTGGCATCACTACGCGACTGTAAAGAACTGGCTATACAAAACTTGACTAATAAGCATACATATCCTTGCGTATAACGTTTGTAGATACGCTTAGCGCCAATTCGTAACGTTTCGCTCAACAAAATATTACGCCATTGTAACCTTCCCTTCGTATGCTTCGCATAACATTAATTCCCATGGTATGTGGGTCTGCTGAATTGTTCTGCGTATACGTTTAGCCCTAAAGTTAAATACAGGCGATGCTCTGCGCTCTTGTTGCGGCACTCATTCCCCCCCTTCCTTTTTTTTTAATCAGGCCGTCTCATCAACAGGGAGTGCTCACAATACAGCTCTTGTGAATACAACACGCCACAGCCGGGCATAAATCCTGACATTCTCTAATCGTGTGATGTGATAACACCACCCAAAATGACTTTGCCTGTTCCTTTCGGAACGCTTCCTTTCCCGCCACGTGTCATCACGACACAAGTGTAATGTGGGCGTGATTCGCCGCCTCTGTCGAGAGAGCTCCAGCTGATGCAGTGTTACGTTTTCTCCACATTGGCTAAGCCAAGACGTTTTTTGTTCTCAGTGCCCTGCAGGATTTTTTTTTTGTGGCAGGGACATCGTCCCACTCCCACCTACCATGCATTCACCGCCTCCTCGATGACAGCTGCTTTTTTATATACGGTACTAGTGCAGTATTTCGCTTCGAGTAAAATTTTGTCATCGCGTGACCCGGCGTCCGCTTTCAGATGAGAGAGACTGGCTAACTTTTATCGGGTAGATGTACTACACCCTGCATACGTGACTTCTCTCGCGTGCTTTTCCTGCCACGGTGAAAGGGCCCAGACAGGCGCACCCAGACACAACCCTCAGTGCCTGTCATGCGAACAAAATGCATGCTCTTATACATTGCGCGTATAGAATACAGAACCGTTGCGATGGCCCTGTATTTCTACGCTCGGAGCATACGCACCAGACCGTATGTGCTTATTTGTTCTTTATTCTAACTTGGAGACGCCCATTTGATTGACAGCCCAGCCTCTCTACGCACCAGCGGATACACCGTCTCTCGCTGCACGACATAGTGGGCATTCATTTTCGGTCGCGACAACGAAACTCCTGTCCATTGAATTAGAATGATTATATTTTCGAATGCCAGGATTCTAGACACGTTGTATCCAGTACACTGGAGGACTCAGGCTAAAGTGCGGCTGCGAATCTTTTTAGTTCTCGTCGACTTAGCGCACGATATAATTTCGCACCAATCTATGTGCACTTGTTGTGATCGGGACTCCAACCTGCACCAATGAGATATGCAGTGCCATTTATTAGGCAATAGCATAGAAGGGTAGCTAGCATTCCAATGAAAGTGAAATACAGAAGCATTTGAATATTATGCCTTCTAAAAGGACCGGTCAATACTCATCTGAAACGCTCCTCACCTTCCCGTCACCGTTCATTTAGACCTCTTCTCCTTTGTGCTGGTATATTTAAACTCCCCAGTTAAACAAGATAATCAAGCGAGAAGAACAGTTTGTCTGAACCGCTCATTTAAACTTCATTCCTCAAACTTTGCATAGGTCAGATCACCGTATCAAGTACACTGTAAATATATCACAGAACATTCATTGGTTCTGTCAACCGTAGGCTCAAATGCCAGTGCATTGTTACCAAAGTATCGCTGACATGTAAAGACACATTCGTAAGTACCATCTAACAAGAATTACACGCATTGAGCGCCTTCCTTCTCATTCCTATAGTAGTCAATTCAGTCAGCGCACCGCTTCGTGTATAAGACATTTCCTTGGACAGTGATTGATTGTCGTTCGAAGCGTAAGCCGTATTTAACGCAAGCATCGGGGTTATCTAGTACCTCACAATACGTGCACCCTCCACGGTATTCGTGAGTCAGGGTCATCCAGCTTAGCACAATGTCGGGAATTAAACGAAAGGGGCGTAAGTCTTTATCGTTACGCTAGAAAAATGAAATGCGTGTGGTGCGATTCAATACGATGTGCGGCGCATCAAAAATGTTGGCTGCTCCAGTTGAGTGATGCGTTTGCACAAATCGTGCTCACTCTACCACAAGTGAAACATTCCTTATATGAAAGACGCTGCACGTCAGAGCGGGTGAGAAAAAAGAGTATTTTGAACAGAAATATTCGAATTATATGGGTGCTTGCGCAGAATCCCAATCTATACACAGCTGTACACGTCTTTGTGTAGCTGGTAGCGAAGACTGAAACGACAAATTGTGTTGCTTTTGTTGATTTGATTGATATGTGGGGTTTAACGTCCCGAAACCACCATATGTATATGAGAGACGCCGTAGTTGAGGGCTCCGGAAATTTCGACCACCTGGGGTTCCTTAACGTGTACCCAAATCTGAGCACACAGGCCTACAGCATTATCGCCTCCATCGAAAATGCAGCCGCCGAAGCCTGGATTCAATCCCGTGACCTGCGACACAGCAGCCGAGTACCTTAGCCACTAGACCACCGCGGCGGGGTGTGTTACTTTTGTGAAAGAACGCATATTCGGAGCTTCGGTCAGGACACATCAAAAGCAAAACACACACAACAACAAGACAAACCGCGGGAAGATGACAACTCTCGTGCCACATTGGAGAAGGCAACCATTCAAATGCGCCGCAATAATAAGAGATCTCCGTGTCCCACCTTCCCACTCACGCTCGAGCAATTCACTGGCCTGCACTTGCTGCAAAGAGTTCCCACTGTTTGCGGTGAGAGACGCGGTCTGATACTACCACTTGTTGTTTGAGGCGGCGGACGTTTGGCCGAGCGAACCCTCATTACATATACACGCGCTGTCCATCTTCCTTTCCCGTAAATTTTGCACCGATCACAGGATCCGCTACAGGATCAGTACCGGGATTTAATCCTCCGTGGCCTAGTAACGAGCTATTGTCCCCCTCACATGACACGCCTGCGTTGCTATCGCTGAAACGGTGCAGCGTAGTGAATCCTACATGGCGAGTGTGGTGCGATAGGCGCCGTGGGTGTAGGTATAGACTGAATAGTTTCCTTTTCATTCCAGCGGTCTTCTTAAGGGGTACGGCTGCCTCCAATGGCAGCCCTGGTGCCGAACCGTGCTTCTTGGTAGACCATACTGTTTGAGCTACTCGAGAAAACAATTGGCCCCGTATCTGCATGTTAATCTGCCAATGTTTTCGAAAGATGATAGTCTTGCGTGTGGAGAGAGTGAAAATAACATTTCTTTGATGTTTTGCGCAAAAACATCGTTGAATGGTATTCTGGAGGCGCTGCGTTAGAGTGCCTCGAGCGTGCAGCGGAGGCGAACGAGCGCATCAAGTCATGTCACACGTGAGACATGAGCGCCATCTGGCAGTTATCTTGGAAAACAAAGCGCGTGGCTCTGAGATGGGTGTGCGAGTCCGTCTCAAAGGTGATAAAGTGTAGAACGCAAAGCGGCGGGTAGATGCCACCACCATCTCGTCTTAGCAAAGCGTTGGAAACACTCGCCTTTTTGTGCAAGCTTTGCATGGTCAGTGCAGCGTGATAAGCGCTACCGTCCTTAGAATTACTATTGTATGCCTTTTCTAGTAAAAGACGCACATGTAGAATATATATGTGTTGTTATCGTGCCCCAGGCAAGTGAATAATTGCTTTTACATTGACAATAGCACAAGTATGAACGCTAAAACTTCAGCAACAATTGTGGGCACTGCGGATGAGGTCGGCTGTTTCAAGAACCCGGTGCCGTGCAGAACAGACAGACAAATGTACAGACAGACCAAAAATTTTTGCGTCAAAGGTCCCCAAGAAAGACTATCGCCTTTAAAAATCACGTATATCCAGCGATTGCATGATGATAAGTGGGGCGTAGCTTCGAAGGGCTTTATCGCTAAACCATGAATCGTCCCTCTCTCTGTACGTCCGTCCGTGCGTATGCCTGTCTGTTGTATGTATGTATGTATGTATGTATGTATGTATGTATGTATGTATGTATGTATGTATGTATGTATGTATGTATGTATGTATGTATGTATGTATGTATGTATGTATGTATGTATGTATGTATGTCTTTCTCGCTGTTTGTCCATTCGTCTGTATACATGTCCGTCTGTGTGTATGTCTGTCCTTCCGTCTACCTAGTGAACACTCCAAGTACCGACATCTCGATCGCCTCTTTTCATCATATATTCATCATATACTAGTACCGCCCTCCAGCGGACATTCCAAGGACTAAAACAAGACTTGCTACTACATACAGGAAACGCAGCACCCATGCCTTTAGGAGCTTGGCCTCTAATAAAAAAAATGGCAGCTTATCCACGGAGTGAATGATGGATAGTGGGGCGAAGCATCCGTCCGTCCATTCGTTCTAGCTTCCGTCCATTCATGCGTGCGTTCGTGGGGCTGCCCGTGCGTCCATTCGCCCGTCCCTGCATGCGTCCGCACCTTCATCTGTGCGTCCGTCGCTATTTTCGTCCATGCATCCGCTCCTGCGTCCGTCTATGCGTCCATCCCTCTGTGAAGCCATCCGTGCGTCCGTCTATGCATCTGTCTGTGTGTTCATTCTTCCACCTATTCAACACTCCAAGTACCACCATCTCGCATCTTTCAATCATATATTCCTCATATAGAAGCACCGCCATCCAGCGGACATTCCAAGGACTGAACGAGAGGAGGCACACGCACACTTTCTTACGGCTTGCCCTTCGTGTCTACTTCCCACCTTTAACCACCTCGAGTTCATGGTATATACTAGTTCACTGTATTCATGGCACTGCGGCCCAACGCTCGCTAAACATTTCTAAGCCCATGAAGGTTACGCCCGGCGAGTGTAACGTAGCAACCTTTTCTTGTCTTCTCTGCGTTGTTGAACAATAAAAATTCGCAGCGTGCGCGTTAACTAAAAGCCGAATTCTCCTGTCTCTCATTCCCCCTTAGCAGCCATTGGCATGTACATTGAGCAATTTTTTCTATTGTTCAACAACTGACAGAAGAAATCTCTCACTTGCACCATCTTGGAAGCCAAATGTTATACTTGTTACACACTACTACAACGGCTACGATGGACGAACGGGTGCCGCCATAAGGAACTTCGCCCCTGAAAACAATGTGCTACTAAGGCGCGCAATTTGTTTTCCGGTACATATCAATTGTTCGAGGCACTATTTACTTCATTCAGGACGGTGCGTTTCACCGATGTGAATTCTTGTTTGACCGACCACTGTATAGTTTCAGCAACGCTGCATCCTTTTAGAACATCGAAAGTACAGCAGGCGCGCGGCCGCTTCCTTCCAACTCACCTTCGTCGAACCGGCACATGCCGGCTTACGTCAGCGCTGGCAGCGGGATTGCCGCTGTTGGTGTACGCCCCTGCACCATCTGCATGACCCCGTACCATGCAGGAACAGTACATCACCGCGGGGAGACAGACGACCTGTCACCTGTCACTCCCTGTTTACAAGGTCCTGAGTGATGCATTTATCATTTGTGTGAGGGGAGAGGGGCTACTTGCCTTTGCACCGTGCCATAGCCTCTTAAGCATCTTCTACCTACTTATTTCTGCGCCTTCTTTTTCTGAAGCCCCCAATGCCGACGTCACGACAACTCTTCTACCCCGTCGTACAACCTCTCTGGCGTCTTTATGCGCTGCTGCCGTCGTGCTGCAGACACGCTTGCTGGTAAACGCCGTGGCGTGCTGAATAATTTACGCATGGCTAGTGCGTATATGCAGGGTTCCAGTGTGAGGAATACAAGTTTACTCTCTGAAATTCTGATGTAAGGACACGTGCAGGCCAAGTGACCTTCTGTTCAATTCGACATATTACATTACAAAAGTGTAGCGCCTGTATTATCCTCCTTTAAAAAGAAGGAATACTCAGGTCACAGTTATTGGTGCGATATCAGCCAAATGTAAACTAAAAGCACCTATCTCTCTTTCACAGTGAACGCAACCATTGCTTCGGGTGGATCTGGTGAGGGTGGTACTTTTTGGACTTTTCTTCACGTTTCTGACAACTTTTTTTTAACAAGAATGTCTTATGTGCATGTCGTTATTTTTCGAAGGTAATTCGGTGCTTTTGTGAGCGTGACTCTTTCTGAACGCCACCCTTGTCCGCATGCCTGCGATGCTCCGATGTACACGTTTAGGCACCACACAGCTCCGAGACCAACTAACAACAACGCGCGACGACTATGTTTTTAGGGCATGCTCAAAGAAGTTGCGAGTTCGAATCTAAGTGATGGTGGTACGCAAAGGTTCGCTCTTTATCGCTAAAAATTTGAAAGTCAACTTGAGCGGTCTCTGCAACACACCTTGTGCGTGGTCATAAAATGCTGCCGATTGGTGGTCGAGACTTCAAAGAACATCTAAGCCAAATATTTCAGCCCGACGCACGGATTAAAATTTAGAATTACGTTTCCGATTGAGCTAGAAATCTTTCGCTCTTCTCACAGTACTTGACGCCATATACCCAAAATGGACTGCGTCACTTGCCCGAAAGCACACGAACATGACCACTGGCTGACTGGAGGACCATTCATAATCACCGTTGCCGTTGCAGGGCGCCGTGATGTGCCCGCATGCATCAGGTTCTGCAGGGCAGGCTCGCAATCACACTGAATGTTAACCACGCTCTCGAAGAAAGCGAGAAAGGAAAGCACTCAAGGTGATGATGTACGCTTACGGACGGACATAGCTCAAAACTTGCCACATTCGTAGCTTCCTGCCCCGCGCACGCACTGCCCTCAGTTCTTGTCTGTCCGGGCATGCCGCGCTTTTCCCAGTGATGTCTTTGAGTTCCACAGCGAATTGTAACCTGCATGCAATAAAATGTATGAGAATATCAGTTTAAAGCTAGAACAGCACTAAAATCTCACAAAATTTCGTTGTGGGCCACGTGTTTAACCATATCAGAACAGCGTTTATGTTCTCGGGCTACGGCATCACTTAGTCGAAAAAGAATACATTAAAAAAGTGTGAAGAAACGAGACTAAAACTCTCACCAACGTATATGCATGCAGTAATACATTACTAAGATTTAGTAATAAGAGAAGTAAAGAAATATGAAGCATGTGCAAAATGAAAATGCATTAGTGTCCAGTAATTTCTTTTGTTAAGCCTATGAGTAATCGAAACGGGAAGTGATCTGAAAAACTCCGCTACGTTATCCGTAATTCTTGGTCGCAGATGCTGCCTGAAGGCAGGCCATTTACCACAGTCAGTGGCTGCGCTCGAATTCATCTTTCAACAGCAGTGCAAACTTCAGTTTGAACTAAACGTTCAAAACTGCCGCCATGCTTTACGTGCACATGTACACCACGCAAACGTAGTAACAAAAACTAAAATAGCATGCGTCTTGCAAACGATATGTACACGGGTTTTTTAACGTACTGCGCAAGTGCATTGCGTCATCACTTTACCGCTAGACACGCTATCCGCCAAGTTCCTTAAACTATCATAATTGGACCACCGCACCGTAGGCAGATTTTCACCTTGTAGTGCCCTATATTTGCTTCCGTAATAATTGAGTAACGATGAACTCGGAAAACATAGTTTTCAGCTCTTGAACTCATGTCAGCGTGAACAATGAGATACTTGTGCACCGAAGTTTGTGTGCAGTGGCATGACTTGAGATAACTCAGGTATCCTTCTGCGCCTCCTAAAGCCTTTTTATTCTCCATTTTCCTTGCGCTCGAAACGTGCAGCGCTTCGCGATGAATTCCGGCAGCTGCCCAAGAGCATTCGCGTGGCGACGGGAGAGTCGGCGACGTTGGAGTGCGTTCCTCCCAGGGGCCACCCCGAGCCCACGGTCACCTGGTTCAAGGACGGCGTCCAGGTGCAGCCGGGCACGGGGCGCGTACGCCTCCTGGCCCAGGGCGCTCTTGTCATCGCAGACGTGCGCCCGTTCGACCAAGGGCGCTACGTGTGCCGGGCCACCAACATGCTCGGCACGAGGGACTCGCCGCCAGCGCTGCTGTCCGTGCACAGTTGAGTGACGGATTTTGTCGTATAGTCGAGTACCACTCACAAAATCTGGAGAGGCCCCGCTGAGCTGACGGAAGCGCGGGTAAATAAACAGCCCTGATCTTTCTCTCGGCAACTTTCTTGAAGGTGAGATTGCCGGTCATCTTTCTCATGACGTCAGTCTGGATCACGCACCAGTTTGGGCAGGCTAGTTTGCATCTGCCTTAAAGGATGAAGTTCCGAGCCCCTCCTAAGATGTAATGGGCTATAGCTAGATGAACGTGCATGCACACACTTTGTTTCGCATAACCGTAAGCGGGACGCATTTGATGCGGAGCAAGATATATGTCCCGTTCTTACAAAAACAATCTTTTCGGCGTGCTGCATTAGTTTTTACTCTAGGAAATGTCTTAAGTCTAAATGTGGAAAGCGAAGCTCACCCTTGGGAACGTTGAATACCAGTTACAACTCGTTGCCACTGCTAAACATGCTGTCAAAGCCAGACGTTCCTGGTCTGAGGCGCGCTTCCACCAGTTGTAGAGCGGCCGTGGCTACAGATAGCATCACTCTCCACACTAGACCTGTAGCCAAGTGGGTGTCTTAAGCCCCCTCTTTCCCGAAATTTAGATATCGGGGGTGTTTTACCGAAAATTACTAATGAAAACACGGGTGTTTCAAGACCTCCAACATGTGCCCCTCACCCCTCAAAAGAACAAAAAACTTAGTTATGAACCTGCTGTACGCTGTATAGAAATATAAGTACGTGTCTATTTTGTAGGAGGAAAGGCAACATGGGCATCGGCAGGAGAAGTGTAGAAAACAATTTCTTGCCCCCTCCTCTAGAAAAATCTTGCGGACTCTCACGCGTAAGTTCAGCAGACCACGAACGTTGATAAGCTAAAATCAACATAAAGGAGCTTTCTACACTACACGAAACAGCTATTGCTTCCCTCATAGCATGCAATCTTATTTTTTTCTCTCCCCTCCCCGCTTCTCCAATTATTGACGTGCCTTACAATGCAGCACGCGAACTATCGTGCGGTGGGCCCGAGACACTGTGCCTTGAGTAATTGATATATGCACGTTGACATGACAAGGATTCTTTCTGTCTGGCGTGCATTATTTCATTTCAGTAAGTTTTCGCACGCTATGATTCAGAACCGCCATTTTGTTCTCGTACGAGCAGCACAATCGGAGCCAATTCTGAAATCTGTGTTCCTGCTGCGCCTTACTGGCAATCACTGGTTTCTTTCTCTTCAGCGAAGCCGTATTTCATCCGAGTCCCGGAAGACGTTACAACACTTGCAGAAGAATCTGTGAAATTCGAGTGCAAGGTTAACGGCGACCCAAAGCCCACGGTCACCTGGAGAAGGAAAGATGGGAAAATGCCCATCGGAAGGTGGGTCACGTGGGTGAAAAAAACTGCATGATACGGTGCCTTCATGAACTGTTATCATGGTACGTGTAAGTCTAGATATGCACCAAATACGTAGTCTTAATTTGTGGTGACACGCTGAGGTGAAGCTGAAGAAGGCAGTAACATGAGGCGTTACTGAAACATACGGCTTTCTACCAGGCGAACTTGCCCCCACTGAAAAACAAATATCATTAAAACAGAACAATAGCGGCATGCGAATACGTCCATCATAGGAGTCCTATCAATAATAATAGTAACTACAAAAGAACTACTGGACCGGCTGTGTAATCTGCCCTTATTCCGTTTCACCCTGGAGCTGCCTAGACAAAGGCTCCCAACCTCAGTGTTGTTTTTTATCATCACTTAACATATTTTCCAGAATATTATATCCGATCAACTGGATATGATTATGAGAGACGCTGTAGCGGAGGGCTACGAGAAGTTCGGTCATATGGTGTTCCTTAGCGTGCACTGACATCACACAATACACAGGCTTCTACCATTTCGCCTTCATCGAAATGCGACCAGGATTCAACCCTCGTTTTTTTCGGACGACAGCCAAGTGTCGAAGCTACCAAACCACCGCTGCGGATAAACCTACATGTGCGGTGAACTTTCCTATGCCGTATTCGTAAGCGAGGCCCGAACTTGTTACGCTCATAAGAACCTCTCTTCATCCGTGACGCTGTCAACAACCGCCATTTGTCTACGGCAGCTGGCAAAGGCATGCTAAATCGGGAGCTGCAAGATCCACAGCTGTGCGGATGGGTCAACTGCTGCGCGAAAATAATGAGAAAACTCCGCTCTCTCAGTTCGGCAGCTCAGAACTGCCGCTTACAATATGCTAGGCAATTCAACGCAATCACGAATCATTTGAAAGGGTGCACCGAGAATATCACCTAATAAGTGGCGTTTGTTTCGCCGCACTATGCCCAATATTGCGGAGAAGCGCTCACGTTGCGGGCGTAATTGGTGCATGGTAATAATAATAATAATAATAATAATAATAATATAATGGAGAAGAGACTGGCTTATCTGCATTTCTACAGTTTCTTTTGCTAAACTAATGAAAGCCTTTTCTTTCCGATCACGCATTCTTATCGGACATTTGTTGCGGTAACCAACACAGCTTGCAATTATTGTCCTTATAACAATGTTTTCAATTAACCATCAATATGGTTTTTCTTGTGTTAGAGTCATTCTTCAAACCGAGTTTTGTGCATTGAAAACGTTCACTGTGATTACATCATCACTTTTCCTCAGACTTCCGTGTATTACAGAGTTCCATATATTTTGTTGGTCCATTATATTTAAGACAAGTTTTTAAAGCAGGATTAAGAGATTTTACTAAACATGTCTTTTTTTTCAGGGCATACGTTCAAGAGGACAAGAGTCTGCACATAAAGAGTGTCGCTCCAGCGGATGAGGGAATCTACATTTGTGAATCAGAAAACATTGTTGGCTCAGCTTCTGCTTCCGCGACGCTTACTGTCTTCTGTAAGTTGTAATTCCTGTCTTGATTATAGTGTGCTATAGGTACACCGTTGGGATGACATTCACAGGCACCGAAATGGAGAGATCAAGATGCAGAGGTTTGCTGAAGAGAAAGTTAGCAGAAGTCAAATTACGTAGTTTGCTTGATGAACAATTTGAGACAGGACTAAGCTCGATAGATCATTTATAATGCTACCCATACCCAAAATGGAGCAATTGGTCCGAGTTAGCACAATAGAATAACGTCAAACAGGGCACTGTCATGTGTGTCACCCGAATCCGAGTTTCGTTCATTACAATGATTCATGTAATGATTACCCGCCAATACTCAAAGCTTTCATGATGATATTCCGAAAGTGCCTGTCGTTGTGCAGGATGAAGGAAAACGTGCACTGCTTACAAAAGAAAATAAGTTTTTTTTTTATGTGGCCATGAAAGGCAAGTCCAAATCTGTGCAGAAGTCACATAAATGAACTTCTTACTTTTCTTCACGGTAATCATCAGACCATTCTTGTAGCTTCAGCTGGAATGTTGATTAAAAGACGCAACCTATCAGAAAGCAGTTAGAGTACTATAAGGTCTGTGGTCATATACAGGTGACTTCTTATTGCGATATCAATTACATGGACACTTTTGGTGGTTTGTAGCCGTCTCTGTCGGTATTATGTTCCACATAAAGTTCAAAACGATAACATCTCGCCGCGCATGACATATTTACACGCAAGTAAAAGGGTGTGAGTGGTGGGAACAAGCCTGGATGATGAAGAAATGAAACGAGCCGACCGTCTCCGTCACAAGGAAAGCGCATGAGATGGCATCATCCCACATGTGAGGCCTGTTGTCGATGGTTTTGCAAGCACAGGCATAACACCCATGTTTAGTGTGGCAAAGGAAGATCAAGGGGGGACAGCAAATGGTGAGGAGTGCGTTGCTTCGCTTGATCAGTGATTGTTAGCTTTTATCAAAAGGAGTGCGAGTGCTATCACAAAAGGCGCGACTCGTATAGGCTTGTACGAGTCATGCTCATGACAGATAGCTCAAAAACCCCTTCGTTCGCTGAAGCGACCGTATTCCCGCGCTAGCGTTTCGTGGTGTATACGTGAGATTCGGATACGAAGTAATAAAGTAGTCAGATGCTAGGCTTACTTCGTTTAACATTCTAATTTGTTGCTCTCACATTCAGTGCTTTAACCCTGTAGGGATTTTGGGATGATAGACCCCGCATATCAATGAACCCTGCGAGGAACTGTACATTGCCACATTGTTTTGTTTTACTGTTTTCTTGCTCGTTCCAGCCCGTCCAGCATTCCGCTTCGCTCCCCAGGACCAGAAAGTGGAGCTCAATGGTGTCGCCAAGTTTGACTGTCTGGCGACAGGCAACCCCCCGCCCTCCGTGTTCTGGACCCGAGAAGGCAACCAGGTGCCGTGTAACTTTGGCCTGGCACATTTTTGAATGCGGAGAACGCTTACATAGGTCGTATGATGTACCTAAGCTTAACATCCTCGAAAGGCTCAAAACTGCTCGCATGCTAAGCTTTGCCGGATCATTTACGGTATACAAAGTACCACAAGGACCACAAATAAGTTCGACCGAATGCAGGTGCTGATGTTTCCGGGCAAGTCACACGGCCGCTTCTCGGTCAGTCACGAGGGCACGCTGACTATCAGCGGGGTACGCAAGGAGGACCGTGGCTACTACGTCTGTTCCGCTTTGTCCGTGGTTGGTTCAAGCATGACCAAGGTTTATCTGGAGGTCACCGTTATCGCCGACCTTCCTCCACCCATTATACGACTGGGGCCGGCCAACCAAACATTGCCTGTGCACACGACAGCTCAGCTACCGTGCGAGGCGGAGGGCACCCCCAAGCCTGTTGTGCAGTGGCTGTACAACGGTTCTCCTCTGAACTCCGAAGAACGACCTCGACTCATGTTGCTAGGATCTGGCATGCTACAGATAAAAGGTGAGCAGCTGGTGTCTCTTGTAACAGCATCATACTGCGCTCCGAATAGCGAAGGCATGAAGAAGTCTCCTTTATAACATTTAACTATCTGGTGGTTCGGGAATGTTCTTATAGTACGTGATATCGATGGTCAATAGCGTGTATTATTGCGATATCAATTATAGAGACACTAGAAGCGGAATTATACCATCGCCGCGATATGCATGAAGCCCAAGTGCGGCAAGGTCCTGGTACGAGCCGCACAATGTTCGTTGTGCGGTCGAAAGAAAGCGTTTGGAAAAGAGTGCCATCCTTGCGCTAAATGCGTTGAATGTAAAGGTGAGAATGCATGGCGCGAGAAAGCGGTAAGAGTGAGTAAATGTGAAGGAACTGTATACGCGCGTGGAGAGGAAAGTTCGCACGTGGAAGAAACCCGAGGAGGCAAGTGCGCATGAAACTCGCGTATGCTTTTCTAGTCACGCCAGTCGAGACGCTGTTCAAGACTGCGGCTATCATAACCGTAAAAGAAACAGGTAGCTTGCGTGCAGAATCTCCCAGGTATACTATGGCGGGTGCAAACGCTTTGCGAACATAGATGTCTGGTCACATCATGTGCGCTGTATACCTGCGGGTCTATGTTTAGTTGTGTGCGGATATTTTAACTGTAGAATATTTTTCCAATAGTGTTCACTATTTAATTCTAGTCACAGCTGAAATTCACCATTAGAAAAATTCAAAGTTCTGGAATATAAAATACAGCATATTAAAAAGCGCCTGATTTTTGACACTCCTCACAGACCACAAAATCATTACAAAAATCTAGTAGTACGTAAAAAACAAAAAAAACAAGTCGTGCTTTTTTTTCTTTGCTCAAAGAGTTACAACAACCCACACACGTCCTAAATAGCTTTATTCCCTTCCAGTTTCTCCTTATACCCTATTGCCATTCATTATCTTCCAAAATGCATTATCAGGCATTTTGATACTTTTCCAATCTCTCATGAACGCATTCCGTACCTACTACGAATCCCACCTAACTACAGGCCGACCGCTGATTACAAATTTGTGTCTTGTGATGAGCGCGGCTGATGCCTGCAAGTGCAGATTTTTTTTTTTTTACAATAGAGCGATCAGAAATAATGACGCGGTCAGCAAGGACTGTGACTTCACACCAAGGGACTTGTCCGGCCTTCCCCGATGGTGGTGGTAGTGGTTAGAAGAGGAAGAAGGTGCCTTCCCCAATGCGAGGGCAACCGCAAGCCTTGCGCACATGCATCGCTGAATTTCTGCTCATACGCAGCATTTATTGGTGCTTGAAGCCTATTGTTCCTAGTTCTGTGCAGCACCATAAGCTTGAACAGAGTTTTCAATCGGAGCTAAGGGGGGGGGGGGGGGTAGGAACTCATCACTGCGCTCTTCTCCCTAATAAACCTATGTATGGGGTATACTTTGTGCACCCCCTTCTAATAGGGCAGTAGAAAAGGGAGCTTTATAGGCCCTCTCCTCCCCCTTCCTCCAACGTGTGCAAGCTTATGTGCAGCATATTGCTAACCAAGCCGACGCCGTCACTTGCGGGACGCTTGCTGTAGCGTACACATGATGCTATCGCGAAAGTGTTCGTAATGACCCTTTAGTTCTTGAACACACATGAGCGCCCACATGGTGAGCTGCATATGGTATTGAAGGCAACGCGTGTGGGCGGCGCTATTAGCGCGGTCCTACGTAAAAAGGCAGCATGAACGGCGCACGCGTTTGGGTTATAACCATACCTATGCGCTTGGCCACATGGCTTAAAGGGCAGTTCGCCTAAGGTGCTTATCAAAAGGGTTGTCCGCGACTAAGCTGTGCGGGCGCGTTTGCTGCCATCACGTCGTCATGCATTTCAGATGCTTATCCGTACAGCATCGCCACATCGCCCACACTGTGTTGTGACAGTGGCTTTTTCAGATTTCTAATACGCTTCGCCCTACTACAGTGTAGGATTGCGCCAAAGCTGCCTTTCGAACTCTTCTACGGCCTCGAACAGATAGACTCACGGAAGCAACTCACGTCATTGTAGACGTGCTAAACGAGGAGCTTTCATTAATGGCCCATCTTAACTTTGGACAGAGAATCTGAAAAAAAAAGCGGGTGCCAAAGATTTTATGTCTGTGACTTCAGGTGTTCTTAAACATTCGCGTCTCTGGACCAGTTAGAAACTTCGGGCTTGTTGAAGTTTTGTGACGAATCATTGGTTGCGTCAACTCAATCATACGTGATTTGGTGGAATTAATTTGGTGGTCATACAAAATACTAATCAGCTTCTGCATTGCCACATCCTATATAAGGCAACCACACGGAGGTCGTGAAATCAAATCCTAACCACGGTGGCCGCATTTTCTATGGGGGCAAAAATGCTTTTGGCCTTTGTGCTTACATTTAGGTGCTAGTTAAAGAACTCCCGGAGGTAGAAATGTTTGGAGTCCTCCGCTACGGTGTTTCTAATAACTATATCGTGGTTTTCAGACGTTAAACTTTATATAATATCATTATATTGATGAGACAAATACAGGTAACACCTCGTCCCTCCAGCGCTTCGCCAACCTAGCCAGAATAAACGCTTTCGTGTTCCTCTCTTATAACAATGGGTGCTCAGGAACTTAGCGGCTTCTTTTTTTTTTTTGAAGTTTAGCTTCAAATTACTAACACATTAATATTAAAATTCACGCCGCACTCAAAATTTTGCTCTTTGCATAGCTCTAATAATGTTTATATGTTGCGTTTAGCTCAATGTTCCGGAGATGCAGGCAAAGTAAAGGCAAGACAGTATGTGTTTGCTCCCTTTTCACACTGGAGTCGCGATAGGTCACGTAATGGGTTACAGAACATGCCGGCTGCGGTAAAAATGTGTTTAGAGCTCCCATATAATCCCTATCGCAATACAAGAACGTTCATCATCCATGACTAGCCATTTCCAGGGACTGAAATTTGCTTTTGTACATTCACAGACCTTCAAATGTCAGACAGTGGTACGTACACTTGCAAGGCATCGAGTGAAAGTGGCGAGACGTCCTGGACTGCATCTCTCACTGTCGACTCCCCGCACAACCCAAACGTAAATTTTCATCGTTCGCCAGACTCGTCCACATTTCCCGGACCACCTTCGCCGCCTATGGTGGTAAATACCACGGAGACTTCGATAACACTAACTTGGACACGTAGTGAGAAAGTGGGGGCATCATCGCTCAAGGGATACACAAGTAAGTCAGTTTTATTATATCCTTTGTACACATTTTAGGTAGTCGTCCCATAGAAGTGTAGCCTAAAGTAAACAATCAGTGCAACTGCAGCAGTGGCCTATAAAAGTTGGAATTGGTTTTGAAGACCAAGGACAACACAACCCATTACAATTACGCTCTTATCTAACAAAAAGGTGATGAGCAAAAAGTTTTAAAACTGTGTTACTTTAATGACACCGAAGTAAAAACAAAGCCTTGATAGGACCATTCTATTAAAACAAACGTTTAAAATGTGTGCACATCAGAAATTTCATCTTGTATGGGCAGCATTGTTTGCCATAACTATCGGCTACTGCCACTTGGCGTTCTATGTAGCAGACCTTTTCTGTGTCATTGTAGCATTGATATTGCCATAATATGCCTTTAATAGTTGAAGTTCATTATTATTTCAGGTTCATTTATTAGGAGACAGACAGACAGACAGACAGGCAGGCAGGCAGGCAGGCAGGCAGGCAGGCAGGCAGGCAGGCAGGCAAGCAGGCAGGCAGGCAGGCAGACACACAGGCAGGCAGGCGGACGGACGGACGGACGGACGGACGGGCGGGCGGGCAGATAGATAGACAGACAGACAGATAGACAGATAGATAGATAGATAGATAGATAGATAGATAGATAGATAGATAGATAGATAGATAGATAGATAGATAGATAGATAGATAGATAGATAGATAGATAGATAGATAGATAGATAGATAGATAGATAGATTCGAAAATGCAGCCGCCGCAGCTGTGATTTGATTCCACGACCTGTGGGTCAGCAGCCCAGTATCTTGGCCAATAGCAAGACCACCGCGGTGGGGCCATTTATTGAGTGAAGTTCAGGGTATTTTCATGCATGATGGATAATGACAGAGTACTGTAATTACTGTTGGTGGCTTTTGCACATTTTCTTAGACTGATGAAAACCAGTTAAGATAATACTTTAATATTTATATTACTTTTCTTTATACAAAATGTACCACTACTTTTTAGAAATGTAGAAGTTTGCAAGTGTTAATGTTTATGAGTGACACTGTGCTTAATGAGCACATTTTTTTAGTGCGCACAATTTAATGCACACATTTACCAGAAATCAAGGAAGTATTGCAGATTTCTTTAAAAATGCGGGGCTCACATTCAAAATATTACCAAGTTCAAAGGCGCTCCACCAGTGGCCAGAATTTGGGTTGCTGGCCAATGAAGCAGCCACTGAAGAGTCCAATCATCATAATGGCTGAACAAATATAGCAACTTATTTAAATGAATATGAGCTACTGGCATTAAGATATTATAACTGCTTTTGCGTTTTCATTTTCAGTTGAATACTATAGCAGCGATCTCCAAAGTGGATGGGTTCGGGTAGCCCATCGAATTCTTGCCGAAACATACACCATTCAAGCCCTGCGTCCTGACTCACGGTACATTTTCATCATTCGAGCTGAGAACTCTCATGGACTTGGAGTGCCCAGCCCTGTCTCTGAAACCATACGAACTTTAGGTTGGTGTCATCGTTTGAATAAACCTCCTCTGTTGCTACAAGCTCACTCGGAAAATTTATTTTTAACTGAAAAAAATACAATCGTAGCCTTCTCTTTGTTCGACTCATTGCGTTGGCAATAATCGCCGGATGTCGTAACACGGATATCTCTCAAAATAACTCTATCACTCATTGAGGACTTTTGAGCATTCCTGCGTTGATATAAGCTCTTTGAGTGCTTTTTTTTTTGGCAGGAATGGCCCCACAGTTTCTCCCCGAGCACAGTCTGGATGAAGCACTAACGAAGCTTGGTGCATGTGTGGTGAATCTTCAAGACATACGTGCCTTGAGTTCAACAGCTGTGAAGCTAAATTGGAAGGTATTCTTCACACTTCCATAACATTACTTACTGAGCATGAAATGTTTTTCAATATTTTTCACAAACAGCAGACAGATAAGTTATGTAAATTTGCGGTATTTTTTAAAGCATTGCATTTATTTTTTGCATGATCTTTGTTAAGACAAAGCGTAACGGTAGTACTTCTTGTTGAATATAAAGGAAAAAAACGCTTATATTTAAAGAAACGTGGCTGATTTTTCTATATAAGAATCGGTATACGCTAAAGGGAAACGTATCTTTACAGAGGTAGTTGATCATTTATTGCGCATTGTTTAAGCAACAGCACCGAATTACAAAGTCACGTCAAGAACGGCAAGCAGCTAGAAACTTGCAGCGCACATCTACAGTGGGGAGCACTCACGAAATCAGCATGCACATGATGAGGGCGAACTAACAACTGTCGCAGTTGACTCTTAAAACGCGCTGTTGAAACAGAAAGAAAGACGCACGAAACGAGCACACGAGTATACACAGGAGAAGCGCAAACAACTTGCACAATTCTTCCTGGGTCATGTGTCAGCACCGCGCTCTCGTCGTGAACGCGGCTGTGGCAGCGTGCGAAGTCACCTTCGTGTTCTCCCGAATAACGAGTCTGATGAGCGCACGTGCAGGAGAGGCCACGCTCCATGGAGGCGGCACTTCGTAGAGACGACGACCTTTAGAGCACGCCCAATGCGAGCTTGTCGCGCCACTGATCACAAAAACGCACTAAAGTTTCGAACATCTGAGGACTGCCAAACAGTCTATTGAGTATATAACTGGCTTGCCGTTAGCACTCAAGCCAACGTACGGTATGTGATGCAAGTTTTGTGTTGCCCACGAGTGCATGTGCGAAAGCTGCATAGGATATTTGCTTTTTTTGTATGGAGGTTCACTTGGAAAAGACATAGTAGGACGAATGTACTCTGAAGAGTAAAACAGGGGGGACGAAGCCTGTCGCATCTACTCGTGCGACAACTAGTTAATCGTTATATTTTCTTTCGAGATGTCCGACACCCCTTCTTGAGAATGGTATGCCAATTACGCCTTTGTCATGTTTTGCCTAACTTTGTGGTTAGCACCGCAAGCATGCCTGAAGCCAGGTTGGGGTTCTTGAAGCTGGGGACAGTGTCCGCTTCTTGTCAGTCTGGTTTCCCAATGAATACCTTTTTTTCGGCCGGGCAAAAGAAAATGCATAAAGACATTCGCGACATAATTTTTATTGTTTTTGTGTAAAGGTTAAATATTAGCAGAGGAGAGGGCAATGATGTTCTTAAGCGTGTTAAGAAAATGCAAATTCAGCCTGCAAAAAGTTTTTTCTGTATATTGTATTCGGGCACGTCACCAGTGAAAACATTTTTAGAAAATAGAGGATTTTATATGCCATGGAGTTCGAACTGTTTGATCTGCCAAAAGCCGGAGACCGCGTTTTTTTGCATGTTGGAAAGGAGGTTTATTTTTAGGATGTTTTACAGAGACCTCTTAAAAAGAGAATTCCCTTTCATTCACTGGGTCTCAGATTTTTTACAGTAGAAAAAGAAGATAGACTGCCTTCTAATCTTATAATTCTGTTTGACCTCCACTGTTTATGGTGGGCTAGAATGGCCAGTTACTACTGTGGTCCTGACAGGCGTCCTGGGCGCGTGCTTTTCCGCGAAAGCATGGCTCAATACGTTGATAAACTCAAACAACAAGACTTTGTTCCGGAATGGCTTTCCAAGGTTGAACCCCTGGTGAACCTGAAGGAATTTTAGCACAGTAACCACTAATAATCCACCGACTTTCTTTTCATCACTTCTGTGAGTACATTATTGTTCATCGCAACCAATATTCATGCTTGTACATGTTCAAAACCGGAAATAAAGAAAAGAAGTACGCTCCACGGCGTAGTGGTTTGCGCCGCACACTGGGAATAAAGAGGTTTATGGTCCTAATTTATATGACATGTTCTTGCCTTCTGTTTTTTCTTTGCGATCTCGTAGTACATAACTTTCAACGTCACTTCCGTGACAAAAGTATGACAGCAGAGCTTTGATGGATCCCGGCATATAGCACATAAGTGTTAAAATATGCCCAACGAAGCAATGCATATGTAAGAAAATAGGTGTTATACATATTTTCAGAGCACTTCTGGGTGGCGCATCAGTGCCTTGCTGATGGAAATAATGTACAACCGATGTAATTGAGACCAAATGTCGTCGAAAGACTCGAGGGCTTCTTTTCTTTATTAGGCACCTACTATTGAAGTGAACTGATAATGAAGCCAGTAATTATACTAGTATACTTTTATGTATATTTTCTGTATAAACGGTATATTTTGTAGTTTTGATGCTATTTGTGGTTTTCGATTGATGGGCAGCAGCTATAACATAAATGAAAATGATTTAAGGAAAAGAAAAAAAATTGTGCGCAGCTTTTTATGATCCATTTCAATGATTTCTAATTAGATCCGTAACTCAAAATTGTCAAGTTGCAATATATCTTCGTAAAGTGACAGAGTGCTCTGGCATATGGAGGAAGGGGGAGGGGTGTAATTGAAGAAGAAAAGGCATGGCATAAAAAGCTATGAGTGTACCAAGGGATAAGAGAGGGGAATTGAGAGTGGTTCCGGCAACAGGGCAATATAGGGGGAAACATACAATGGCATTGTGTGGCAAAATAAACTACTTTAACCAATAATAGACCGAATATTGCCCTGCCTGTACAGTCTTAGTCTAGATGTACGCATAAGAACACATCGATCAGTGACCGAAGAGTAATATAGAGTGCTGTCATTGCTGTAGTTATTTTTATAAACTGCTTCGAGCAAACGTGTTATGTCATGCAGGTTCAAGGCAGCAAGGAATATGTGGAGGGCTTTTATATTCGGTTCCGGGACATGAGTGGTGGCTTACAAAAGTACAATATTGTGACCGTGCTGAACGGTGGAGCCCTCTCCTACGTGCTCAACGATCTCAGGAAGTTCACGAAATATGAATTCTTTCTCGTGCCCTTCTACAGGAGTGTCGAAGGCCCACCAAGCAACTCGAGGAGTGTCCAAACACTTGAAGATGGTAAGCAGGAATTTCGGATTGAGCTGTTCCACTAAACACAGAATATGTGCAGCAAAAAATGCAATTCATTTTCAATTGTCGGTGAGTATAGCTTTGCTATAACGAAGCAAAGAGAAAGCAGTGTCTTTATACACAAATCTTTGTTACATTGACTGCCTGTTCTCACGTCCCCGGCTTCTACTCCGGAAAGACAAGAAATGGGCTGAGAGTAACCACTTCAAATGACTATGGGAAAGCTTGCAGCACGTTGCTCAAATGAGCACAAGAAAAAAGGCAGATTTAACGTGGTGGTGCCAAGCTTCAAGAAAGAGATGAACTGGGTGGCCAACTTTGTTTCTATTTATTTTTCTCGTTTTTTTCTCTTTGTTTATGAGTTGTATCTACCTTTTTTGTTTCTTTTTATTTATTTTGCTCTCTCTTTTTTTTAGCTCTCATTCTGTGTTACTTTTCTTGTGCCCCCTTTTCTCTTTCATTATTCATCTCTTTGTCTTTTTTTATATCTCTTGCTCTCGGCTTCTCTCTGTCTTTCCACCAATCTCGTGCCTGCTTCTTTCTGTATCTTTATCTCTCTTTCTACGTTTTTCACAGTATTTCTATTGTTTCTATCTTTATTCAGCTCACTTCACCATTTTTACTATCCCCCTATTTCTCCTTCAACTGTTTCAGGTGCCCCGTTTCGCCGAGCAGAGTTTCTGCATAACGTTCACCGCTGTAGCACTTAGTTGGAGAGCTTGGCCCTATTCCTGCGGCACATACCTACCCGATGAGCTTTGCTTATCAGACCACTAGTTACTAATAGCTTAAAAACTTCACAGCATATCGACAGAGTGAATGATGATGAGTTAGGTGAAGCCATCGTTCGTCCGTCCATGTGTCCGCCTCTGCGTCCGTTCCCGCACCTATTCATCAGTTCCTGCTTCCGTCCCTCCGTCTGTGTGTCTGTCCATGCGTTCGTCTCTTCTTCCATCCACGTGTCCGTCCTTGTTTCTGTGCTTTCGTACATACATCCGTTCATCCATCCGTGTGTTTCTCCATCCTATAGCACACACTTATGTTTGACTGACGCCATCTAGACGATGACACGAGAAATGATGATCAGACAGCGTCATTTAATATACTATTCGAAAGATACTGCACGTTACGCCTGATGCGGGGCAACGTTAGATTAAGGGGAGCTCCATCCATAAAATATTCCCCGTTAAAAGTTGCTTCCTGCCTCACTGTCATCAAAAGTATTACGCGCGTTTTCTAATATAGCTGTCATTGTTATTATGCCGCTGTCGTTTTATATTGACACAGCTAGAGAATTTCAACCGGACGTTGGTTTCGTACTATCCTCACTGCTGTATGGAAAGTAGATGTTTAAAGACCAAAAAAAAACCTGTGTTGGCATCTCTAGCAATATGTGTTGCCCAAATTCAGTGAAAAAGAACGCATTCACAACCTAGCTGCCAAATGTATCAGCATTCGAATACCACAGAGAGTAGCTGTTAAATGTGTGCTGACAAACTAAGTAGCATGGTCACTTCAATTTTAATTGTTGCAAATTAGAAGAAACAGGTTGTACACATTTTAACAACTCAATCGCATGTATCAAGAGCAATCGCAGATGCTGCCAGATTGTGGCCCAATAGCCGCGAAATGATCCGTGAAACTAAATACTTTAAATGTGAAAAAGATGCTTCATTCATTTAAGGAGTTTGTGCTTGTCTATAAACTGTTACTTGCGATGCATGACATGACTTTTATTTGTATTTAAAGACAAATTGGAATTATATAATCATTCTCACGAGGTTAGCACGACTTGTCTTGTTATAACGGGGTGTGATGATTGTTGTTCACTTAGTTTTGCAGTTGGTAACCCGCTAATAATAGCGTTAATAGCGCAGTCAGATCACAATTACAGCGAAGAAAAGGGGGTAAATAGGGTATCATTGTTTTCAAGCTGACATAGTAAACGTATTGGTATTAGTTCACTCTAGAGCAACGTAAAAAGAAGCAATGGAGGCAGGCGCGAAACTCATACCAATCATTTTTTTTTGCAAGAAGCTGTTAGAAAGAATATCTTATATTGTACAACATAGTTTTTTTTTTGTTTTTTAGGAGCGAAGCTCCAAAAGGCATCTCCTGAGAGTCCCGTGGTAATCGTATGTAGCCTCCACTCGTTAGTTCTTGAACCGGCTGTAGAGGGCAGTACTTGTACATATAACGAAATGCATATATATACGCTGAAAAATCCAAATGGTACGATACTAAAGGACGTTACTTGTCGTGTGATAAATATAAAAAATCATAGCTTATCAATAGAGTAAACGATGATGAGTGGGGCGAAACGTCCATCACTCCGTCTGTGCTTCCGTCCGCCCATTCGTTCTTGCTTCCGTGCATCTGTGCGTCCGTCCGTCCTTTCCTGCATCTGTCTGTCCATTCTGTCCATGCGTCCGTCTTCTCGTGCATCCCTCTCTGCGTGCGTCCATGCGTTCATCCATCTATTCATCCGTCCGTCCATCCATGCGTCCGTCCATTCGTGCATCCATCCATGGGTTCGTCCGTCAGTCCGTCCATCCCTGTATCCATGCACCCGTCCATGCGTCCATTCGTGCGTCCGTTCATTTGTGCATCCATCTATGCATCCATTCGTGCATGCGTCCATGCATTCGTCTGTGCGTGCGTTCCTTGTGCGTCCATTCGTCCGTCCCTGCGTACGTCCATGCACCCGTCTATCCATCCGTCCGTGCGTCAAATAGACAGACAAACAAATGACGGACGAAGGCGGCCAGTGGATGATTCACGGTTTACCGATAAAAATTAAGATACGCGCCAGGCGGCGGCAGCGCGCGCTCGAAGCCGGAACCCCGATGTGCGAGCGCGTGAGGCAGAAGCGTGCCATGAAGCGGCGTGTCGGCGCCGACAAAATCCCGACGTACGAGAACGGGAGGCTGAAGAGGTGCGACAGCGTCGTGCGTACCCAGCTTCGCTCTCCTCTCCATCATTCACCACGTGAATATTCTGTCATTTTTATACAGCAAGGAGTCACTGCAATTTTTGGAAACGTTGCAGTATTTCTATTTGTCATTACCTCACTTTTGTACTTGCTTTTCTTACGCTAGCTGAGTGAACTATCACTTAACCAAATCACGTATTTTATTTCACGACTACCTATCTTTGGTTCAGTTGTCTTTTGCAGCCTTTTGTTTTATGAAACCTCATTTGTCAAATGCCTCTAAAGCTTCCACATCTTGCTTTCGAAGAAGCAAATTCGCTTCGCTCTGTTAAGAATTGTAGTGTGGTAATGACGCACTGCAGCATCTTTCAGTTGCTGCCTTGTAGACAAACAAGCAAATATTTCTAATCAGATAATATATATATATATATATATATATATATATATATATATATATATATATATATAGCAATGAAGCGAGGAGGACATACAAATTGCCAAACAATTGTAGCGTGCGTATCAAAAACGACGAACGAAACAAAAGGAATGATGCGATTTGTTTGCCAAGTTATTTAAAGCCTGATTTAGCCATGAACAATGACTTAATTATCAAAATACTGTCCCTGCAGTGCCAACAGCACCACCGGATAGTGTGGAAGTCCACGTTCTAAACAGCACAGCTGTCGCTATATTCTGGTCTCCCCTGCCACCTCTGCATCGCAATGGAAGACTAAGAGGATACAGTGTAAGTGTTATGCCATCAGCTGAATCACACACTCCTGTCTGGGACAGCGAATTCAGAGAGTGTGCACCACTTTTTCAACTTGGTCAGAAAACGCTGCCAACCGGTAGTCAAGGTTCCTGGGAACACGTGAGATAAATATTATTGAGCTGCAGATGGTAGACATTTTAAAATTAATTTTCCAAATGAGCACTAAATGGCTCTCTTTTCTTTCTATATATGATGCCATGTACCCAAATGCTTATATATTCATGGTCTTCAGCTGATCGTGAGTCGCATTTACTGAGGACACCACAGGCCCAAATGTGACCTCGCTATCACACTGATAGTAAGCAGCTCATTCGAAGAAAAACAGAAAAGAAAAGGGCCGAAGGGTCATGATGCACATTTGTCGTAACTTTTCTCCTCCGTGCTGTTCTGATGAGTGCTTTGAAGCTAAGTAGGGAAGTTGAACAGTTTTACATGTGTGCTCATTAGCCATAATTCAAACAATGAAAGTCATGGCACATGTCACACAAAAATTTAGCCAAGTCTTCACCGGTTATCAGTAGCACCTTCATGTTTTGGGCAATCTTCATAACTATTTTGCCGTCCTGTGCCCAAGAAAACTTCCCCTCTTTTTTTCTCTTCACCTATGTAGCTTTTTAATGTAGCATATTGCTTTCCCTGCAGAGATGCTTGTTTATAAAAACGGGCGTGTCTTCCTCAAAACAGTTTGGATGCGTCCATTTCATTTTTGTTTTCGCCAGCTGCAAAAACCAGTCACGTGCTGATCTGGACATAAACTTTACCACAATATTTGTGGAGTCATTCGTCAGCATCTCATGAACAACATTGATTTCACTACTGGCATGCTCTATTTTTAAGTCCGTAGCGACTGTTTGGATTGTATTGTGCACGCCTCCTTTCCCTGCCATAGGCACATCTTTCAATTCAATTTTATTCTTCCTTTCACATAGCTTTAGTTCCAGCAATTGTTTATTCTCTTCCTTCAGCTCTTCATTCAGTTTCAGTTTCCGAGCGAAAAATATTGAATGCCAATTTAAACTCTTCGAAACTCTTCTTAATGAAACCCGTCGACGCCCTGACAAATCTCACCTCAGCTTTTACTGCCAAGTTCACTAATTGAAGCGCCTTTGTTTCATTATTCAAATCAAGCACTGCTCACGTGTTGCAGGGCCTCTTTAGGTAGCTTCATAATGATTGACATTTTGGCTATTTGTAAGATACATACCATGTAGAAAATATACAGTTGACATTTTCAGCTAGTTTATACACAATAATGAACAGAAGAAGAAAAATTGAAGTACCAATGAAGCTGAGCTCTAAGTTGGACCTAAGCGTAAACAGGTTCACGTAGCGCAAACAGGTCAGTGACTTATTTATTCCGCTGTCTTTGTATAAATGAAAATGTTTTTATTGTGTGATAAGCATCAACATAATAATCAATAAATCAGAGCAATACATAAGGCACCACACAGCTTACAAATGTGCTGTTAAGCCACATTACAAACTATACTTCCTGTTTTTCTGACAATTTCGTATAACATTCCAAAAACACGTGTTATTTATTAAAAATGTTATGGCTGATGACTACAGATAAGTACTCACTATACAAATACTTTTTTACTTGATTTGCAGCATGTACAGTAATTTTAGTGTTTTGTGCTCTTCACTTCAATTCAGATTTTAATGTGAGAAGCGAAATAATATTCAGGAACTTTTTTCAGTTTTATGCGAAAGTGCGAAGTTTAGAGGTACTTACAATCTTGTTTCCAGAGGAATACAGGTAGTTTTTCAGAGATCTAGTATAGCTTTTGAAGCTTTGGAAGGTTTTAGAAAGAAAGCTGCAGGAAAATTTTCTACGGTGTGTAGAGTAATTACACCACATAAAGAATGACACGAGTACTTTGTTCCAACTGGGAAAAAACAAACTTCCCATTCGCAGGTGTACGTTATTGGCGATGCATCTGACTTCCATTTCAATCAAAGCACCAACTCCACAGCAAACAGCCTTACAATAAACAACCTGAAGAAAGGAGCCTCGTATGAAGCACGTGTGGTTGCTGTGACTACCGCTGGTGGGGGACCGGCCAGCCGCCCCGTTCACTTCATAATCGGTTAGTGCCGCTTTTCAAGCCAGAATTTTTCTCTAGTTATTTTATTCATTTTCGTACACATTGTCGTGGCGTGGTCAGACAGCAATTTTGATTGTCATTGTAAGTGATGTTATTGTTTTCTAACACAACTGAGTTGCACGGCTCCGCATCAAACTCCATTCCTTTGATGTGCATATGGTTCTCCGAGAGCGTTCTAGAGCATTCGAAGATTTAAGTTATGTAGGCTACGGAAACACACCGTGTGCTGAAGTCCTGCCCTTTTTTCATACATTTGGAAGCTGTGGAAAGTGGATGGTGGTCGGCCACACCACTTGATCTCGCTTCATCAAATACAATGCATATGTCAATGTATATGTATACAACTGCTGCTCTGTTTTTTTTTTTGCTTAGTTGTGCAATGAAGCAACTAGTGGTACCAACGGCATCGATTCTCTAATTGCAAGAAATTCTTCGGTGTATTTTGCCATTTCCTTACGTTGAAAATCACATTCAGTAGTTTATGCATGCTTCTTTTTTTAAGATGCAGATAGGTCTTGAATCTTAAACAGCATTTCTAATTTTAACTATTTTCATGCCTTGTGATTAGCATAACAGGTGAAATCTAAGCATGCTTTTGTTAAGCTGTATAACGATTTTTATAATATAACACCATGCAGATTGAGTGCCTTATACAAATTATGTTGTTACAGTAAGACATTATTCTCCTTTTAAGTTTTTAACAAAAATATTTGAGAGAGAGGATATTATGAATCTAAAAACTCGAAAGCCCTGATCAAGACAATATGAAGAAACTAAAAAAACTTCAAGATAAATCATTTCTTTGGGATATCATTAAATAGCAAAGCTACAGAAGCATCGATGTCACCATTATTTGCATCGTTTGCAGTGAATATGTATGAATAAGTTGTTGAACTTTAGCTTCATACTCATAACGTAACACCACCAGTGCTGAAATTATGAGTTGCGATTTACATACAACACGTGTGCAGTTCACCATTTCATATCTTTTCCTTTGTGCATTTCAGAAAACCCAGCATTCTCAACATCAATCTCTACTCCTCTTCAAAACGTTGTCACACAGCCATGGTTCATTGCACTTTTCGGATTATTGCTGCTCACAGCAGTCACAGTTTTCATAATATTTTTACTACGAAAAAGACGGCTCGAACATACGAAGACAATTATAACAGGTATGGATTTGAGAAGCTTAATGGCTTCTTCATACATATATAGACTCTCCCCAGTCATGCAACTCTATAGACTAGATACATGAGATTCTATTGGACAGTCTTGTTGGAAGATAACCAGGCAACTGTAACGGGGTATGAGAGTTCATAAGAAGTTTTAGTTAGAAAATAGAAGAGATTATATTCAATGCTACAAGACGTTTTTGTTGTAAGATAGTGTTTATTCAAAAATTTGTTTAATTAGCCTTCCACTCTTTTGTTCCTATAAACAAACTGCTGCATTCATATTTTTTCTAGCTCCAGTACTCAAGCAAGAAGACATCAGGTAAGTCATAGTAGAGGTGACCGCTGTTCCATCCCCCGGCACAGTGCAGTTGTGGCGTCTCTTCCTCAGCGGGGAGATAAATTTCCCTTATGAGCGCTGGAACTGGAATGGCATCTGTATGATCTGCACAGCGAGTTAATACGAACACATGCGAAACGGAGGCACATTAGTCTCGAGTAACAGTGCGATTCGCAGTAAAAAGTAAAACAGAAAACACGGACACGTTCTGCATGTGTGCCGCTCCACTGTGAATCTAAAAAAGAGGCAAGGCATGCTCAGTCTAATAACCACAGACATTTACCGAACAGGTCTTGGAAATTACTTTGTCTGACTTTTTATTTCGATTGTTTCATTTTGACACTGACATGAAACAATGGTTCTTACATCAACTAACTAATGCATGGTTAATTAGTGCATGCTTTCTAATACACTGACAAGAGCATGCAAGAAAGAATTGCAGCAGTCATGTGCAAAATTACCCATGTGCTTTCCTAATACTTTCCTCGTTCTGTGCAATACAATTGCATCTACTACGTAACAGGCATTTAATGCTTATGTTTCCAACTTTGGATGCGTAAAATTAAGCTCTTCCTGGCATGCAAGCAATTTATTCCTAAATCCTGCCCTCCATGCTCACTTCAGGAACTGTTTCGATTCCCTCTCTGGTCCGACATGTATGAGCCCTCACGAAGCTTTGTGGATTGACCAGATTGCCTGGAGAGCTTCTGACACTATCAAGGAGCCCTTCTGTGAAATAGAGGCTCTTAACAAGATGAGCTGTGCTTCAAATGATCTTAACTATTCTAGGTGAGGTTCCTCTGACCTATAGAAGATTGCCAATCCTTTTCATCGACAGCGATATGCTACCTCAAACTGCCACATAGCAGGTCATTTCTAAAGGCTCGTTCACTCTGGCGACTCTCAATGCTTGTACGAACAAGTCAGTCGCAAACAAAATTTTGTGAGAAAGAGCATGTTTTGGATCAGTCACTCAATCAACCGTTTTCCACATGCATGAGTATAGTTGAAAAGAATAACATGCACAGGAACAAGGTGTCTTGTTGCTTACGGCATGTTTTACAAGGCAGAGACAGCAGGGACAAGTTGATAATATAATTCATGAGGCATATTGATGTGGTGAAGGGCGCACGTAGTGCTAGTTTGTGTGTAAACATTGATTGCCGTCACTCGTTTCTCCGTCATTGGTCACAAGTGGTCACGCACCCTATGTCACTCTGCAGTGCGATTGGTTCATAACAGTTCCTCAGACAAATTTTGCTTGTGTAGCTTTCTATTGAAAAGTAAGTTAAAAAAATAAAGTGGTCTTCCTGAAAATTTGTTGAACTTCAGGCCCATTAGTGTTTACTTTGTCTAGTAAACTTTTGTATACGGGACGCAATAGATCATTTTCGACAAATTACGTGATAAAACTTTGTACTCCATGAGGTTGTTAAGGTTCGTGATAGACATGAGCAAGCGTGGAGCTCTCAGAAGATTTTGAAGATGGCCAATTGTGAAGCGCTTGCACAACAAGCTGCTCAACCATCTTGTTTAGTTGTCGATTAAATGTTGCAGTTCATTGAGCCTTCATTTCTCCTCCATCACAGTATATATTAACCTGCATTATGGTGCAGCTTACTGGGATTCTATGTAGTCAGTGCTAACCCGAATTTTCATTTTCAGCATAATTTATATTGCTGGCTACCTGTTCCACACAACTGTGCATACTAGAGACAAATTATTTAAAATTCATGCGTTGTGGAGACTCCCATCCACATAAATTTGGCAAAAAGAAAGTTAAATTGTGAGATTTCACATGCCAAAATAAATTCTAGAAAATAATGTGCTAAACATGTCTTTTCACAACTTAGGCATAAAAGTCCTGCATACATCAAAATTTCAATCTATTGTCATTGAGAAATTTGTTGTTCTCATGAGTAAATCAACAAACTGAAATTTATTTTGCAGAGAATGTTTTTGCAACAGTGCTCATTTTAGAAGCAAATATACAAGTATTTGATTGATAAGCAGATGCACAGAAAATTGTGCTCTGAACGACGTATATATCATATTATCCACTTAACCGCAAAACTGTTTTGTTCGAACCTTGTACTTGCTGAAGAATTGATGGGATAGCCTAACTGAATTATTGAATTATGAAACAAGTTATTTCTGAGTTTTTCACTTCAATGCACCTCTGCTTACACCATTTGTTTTTCCTATGTATGCAGTGTCTACACACCATTAAACTGCAGCATTGATGCCACTGACTATGCTGAGGTGGACACTTACAACTTGACAACTTTCTACAAAAAGGACATTTCGTCTATGCCAGAGCCTTATGCTACTACAACTCTAATAAATCCTTCATTCCATAAGAGTTTAAGTGGTTCAGTAAGTAAAACGTTTTGTTTCATACTGCCATCTCCCACTATGATGTGGTGCTATTATTCAAGACCACTCACATGGTCATGTGCCAAATGTGCCGATTGTTTTCTCGTGTTATTGCATGAAGATCTTCAGTTTTGTACCGAAACTGTCGACTGGGCTGAGCTTGTATTTCCTTGCCATTTTATTCTTGCTTATGTTCTCTTTATTTCTTTCCTCAGTATCTTGAGAGGATCTCTGAATTTCTCCTTGACTTTTGTGATGTCTCCAAAATGAGGTTTTAATCATAAGTCACACATAAATTTTCATCATGTGTAACTTTATTTAGAGCTTTATTCTGTGTTGTCACTTGATGTAGCTGTATATTGTAATGAGGTGACATATCGCTTCAAGAAATACGAAAAAGTGATGATACCGCTCATCTGTTTGTATTTAAAATGTTAGAGGTAGTATAGGCTGAAGTATTGTATGGCAGGTGAATAGGACTTACACTCATCTTCAAGAAAGTTACGAAACAGTATGACTTGCAAAGTGACAATTGCGAACTGATCAGGTTTTACGCAAAAGTAAATCTTGTATGGCTTCTCATGAACAAAAATTACAGCCACTTCATTTTTAAATTCAATATTTGCAAAACAGGCATACCTTGCGCTTGTAGTGCAAGGCCAGGACAAACATCACAGGTAGTGTTTGGATTCCTGGAAAAATCTTTGTTCCAAAGCCCCTGCGTTTGCCTTACTCAAACAAAACATATTTGTGAGAACATGATATGCGACTAGCATTACATAAGTTTAGTGAGAACATGTAATGTTACTTGTTTAATATGATTTGAGCAGAAACTTGCCACGTGACTATAGTTACGTTTTTACACTGCAACTGGTGTTAGTGATTTTACGTGGTCTAGGCCACTTGCTGAACTGTACTATTCATGGCTATGCTATGCTAGGAGTGCCTTGGTACATACCCATGTCCCACACATTTCCAGACTTCACAATGCTTTGCGATGGCCTTTCCCCTATTCCTTTCCTTCCTTCTTACACACGCATTTTTCCCCATCCTCCATTTTCTTTGTCATCGCCTTGCTGTACTATGAATTTCTATGCTATCTCTGCTAGGAGTGTCTTGATATATACTCATGTACCACACATATTCATACTTCACACTCCTTTGCGATGGCCTTTCCCCACTTCCTTTCCTTCCTTCTTAAACACGCATTTTCCCTCTTCCTCTATTTTCTTTGCCATCCCCTCGCTGTACTATGAATGACTATGCTAGGCTAAGAGCTGCTTTGCACATACCCACTTTTACAGTGAAAACGGTTATGTGATCACCAACGGTTCCGTATTTGTGCGCCGCTGCCGCCGCCATTGTCTGTAACCGCTGTCGCACGAAATAGTCAAAAATGAACCAGGACAGATTATTCAGGGTAGAATGGTGTTTGAACCTGGGTCCATGCTACTTCAGTATTGTACCCTGAGTCATGCCAGTGCTCGAAACTCCCTCACTCACAAACTCAATACAAGAGTTATGTTGGGATGGAACCGTGTTCTCATATAGAATATAACGTGGCAGAAGAGTGAAACAACAACCAGCGTTGCAGAACGAGAATCACACACATATCATTCCTCCTCATCCTCTATTTACTTTGCCAACCCCTTGCTATACTATGGATAGCTGTGCTATGCTAGGAGCTGCTTAGCACAAAACTAATTGCTTAACTCGGGCGTCGTTGAATGCTTACAACCCATCACAAAGGGCTCAGACATGATTGTTCATCGTCATAAGCCACCGAATCAACTAATGGAGTTGTGGGTATCTTGCAAGCGTGGTTGTATTAGTAGCCCCAAGAAAATTTTCGACGGACTTTAGAGATGGCACTCTTCTATTTTTTTGCTGTGCCTGTGCTGTGCTTTCTGCACAAACCTGGTGTCCTTTGTATGTCGTTTATGATGATATAGTTTTTGGGTGAGGACACTTCCTATTTCAACAAGTTGTTCTAACAGCCCAAACAGACTTAAATTACTTCATCCGGCCCTGTGCTAATCGCTCCTCATATCGGTATACTCATCGAAACAAAGTACCCACTGTTTTTTTTTTAGACCAAGGATAGCCGCAGTGGATACTCAGCAGAAGAAAGTAATCGGACATCAGACAAAGCTTTTGACCTTGAACTGAAGGGCACTGGAGAAGGTACGTACTGGTCAGAATAATAAAAATAAAATGAGTACTTGAGAAGTACCTTTGCACATGTACAGGGCTCAGGGATTGAAACACAGCAGCAAAACTAATGTAATCGCTGACATTGTAATTGGTTGGAATAACTGTGTTATGTAACTACGAATCTGGTTCAGTAAGGGTAATGTGGGCTCCTTTGTCTCAAACTTATACAACACGAATGGCTAATGTTGTCAATGAGTGCAAGGGCATTACGTAGCCCAGCGTCAGCTTTTCAAGCCATAAACATTGTACACTGTTGTTGACCTAATGCTTGTAATACCTTATTTGCCATCCTCATTTATTCTAGATGGTGTTACGCATTGGTTGTTGGAGTCTAATGAGGTTGCTAGCCCGGCCGGTGACTCAGGCAGTTATACGGCAGGTGAGCTAAGTTGTCTTAAGTGAGCATGTGCATCGTATCATGTTGGACATAACATTAATTTAGGAGCTATTCCACACTTGCAACCCACAGACGTATCCTCGGGAAACGCCAAGTGTCTCAATAGAACTATTCCACACAGCGTGAGTGTATTAGATTTCTAAATGATAAACTTAAATGTAAATAAGTAGACAAGGTTTTTTCTTCCATATAACTAGCACAAAATAAAGGACAAGCGTGCTTAAATGTTAGGGTGAGAGTTATATGAAGGCTTATATGCTTTTTTTTGTTTTGGGAGAGAGGTGTGCAGGTCATATGGAGGCACAGGTAATATGCACGAATATACTGTAATTAACATACGTATTTCATATATTTTGTAACTCTTGAATATTAAAAGAATGAAGCATTTACGCACAGATAAAGTAAGTACAGATATGTGTGATTATTCTTTAAGATCTGTAACAAAACCAGAACAATGAGACGAAGCCAGCCAAAAAGTCAGCGATCAACGCCTTTGCGATAACTTATTAAATCTTTTACATAACCTTTCACAGTGAAGGTTAGGGCTGATACCCATACTTATCATCATACCAGCAAAGCTACCATATCAATCTGCTGTGCTTAAAATAAAACCAGCTCACTCATTTACACGTGGTAAACTACTAGCACTCACAGTAAAGCCAGTATATGTGGTACACATTGCAGCTTCTGTAAGCTTTCTGGGTTTTTTTTCTATCTGCCTACTTTTTTTCAAAAAAAGTGGTCTCAAATGCAAGTATATTTCACACCAAACATTGGCTACTACAGCTAAATGCTTATTACGAAATCTCGTACTCAAGAAATTGATATGCCTACCACATTGGCCAGAATAATTGCTTTCTCGTGTCTCTTTAAGACATTTTACTTTCTTTATTGGCAGCAAGAAAGCACTGGCTCAAGCCAGTAAATCATCAAAAATTGAGGCTGGGACCTCTAACACGGCACAAAACAGTGTGCTGTTTGCTTCCAATAAACTCAAACACCATTACTTCGGGATGAACGTAGACTTTTCTTTTACAGATGGGTACGGGATGTCCACGAAAAAAACCCGCCCGAAGTTTTCACGTGGACTCACAGTCTCGAGGGTACCTTTGATGAATTGGTCCGAAATAATTCCTCCCCCGCTCGAAAAACCGCCCCGTGAAGTTGGTTCTCAAATAAATACTCCGGGTTCTTTGAGGAGGACGCCGCCTCAAGACAGACAACCCAACGAGAACGTGAGTGTATATATCCTAGATATCACATCGTAATTACCAAATATGGTTGCGTATTACCTTGTTAATTTTATTTTTCCCTTTACTAATTCTGTGTTATTCACAGTGCATTTCACTATTTTTTAAACTAACCAACTAGCAAATGGAAACCACAACAGCATAAAATGATTTGAAATTTCTCAAAACAGGTAAAATATTTGTTAGCGGAAAATTGAAGAAAAATGCGCTAGTTAACATTGTATATGTGCTATAGGTAGTACATTAGATGTTACCTGAGATATGTGAAATTAAACTAAGCAATGCCTAAAAGTTGCTCTTGAACGACATCAAAATATTACCTGTGCTAGTCCTACGAAGATACTCTAGATTTCTGTTTTTGCTACTTGTCAGTCATAGTTTTGGCTCTAATTGAGATAAATTCTAATTGAGCTTAAAAAATACCTGTCAAATGAGTAAAGTTTGTTAACAAAGTTTGTTAGTAAAGTTTGGTACAAGTAAAGTTTGTTAACAGGATTTTTTCTACTCTTTTTACTGAATTTGCAAAGTGAACATGAAGAAATTACCAGGAACGTGAGGCACTGCTGCAGGCATGGTATTTATTCACGAGTCTGAAAGCTAGTGCATGCTGGTATTTTTTATACAACAAAGTGGTCTTGAAGTATTTGATTCATCTCGCTACAGATTTAATTTTTGCGCACAGATCACACTTTTGCCACTACTTTTAGCTTTTCTATGTAATTTACTTCTCTACATTAGGATAGATACTCTGGCCCAATATCTGAGCATCTGCAGGTTCTTTTTGTATCACATGAAAGATGAAGCTTGTGCAAAAGAATCGATAAACACTATGAGTGCAATCAATTAGAATGGGTTCAATCAAATTGTAAAATGTCAGCTTGTT
Organism: Rhipicephalus microplus; assembly: GCF_013339725.1. NCBI lineage: Eukaryota > Metazoa > Arthropoda > Arachnida > Ixodida > Ixodidae > Rhipicephalus > Rhipicephalus microplus. The sequence continues at coordinate 37,776 of NW_023611266.1, read as the reverse complement.
TATAAAATGTGCAGGTTATAGAAAAGCCAGTTTCCTTGGTACTTGTCCGTCCAGTAATATGCTTTTTTATTCCTGTACAACTAAGAGCAACAAAGGAAATAGAAAGGTGTGTTTCTTTGGCACGTCCTATTGTGGATGCTAGTTGCACCTAATGTATTGTGCTACTATTACAATGTCTTCGTTTAGGCATTTTGTAGACTATATCGTCAGGAATCTTTAGATGTAACATCTACTGCTCTTCAACCTTCCCAGCTTCAACCCAGTGGAATCCAGCTGTCTCAGAATTCAAAAATAATGCAAGTACTGCCACGACCTCCAGTTCCATCACCTAAAACTTCTCTGCATCAGTCCAGCAACAGCTTATCGAGCTCTAACACACACCCACACCAAGGAGACGCCCCCTTTCGGCCCAGGGCAAATAACCTTATCTTCAAGCTTTCGCAGTCACAGCAGCTGCAAGAGCAGATATTCAGTAACCCCTTCATGGATCATAGTAAACAGTCATCACTGCCATCACTTATCAAAGAGCCGACAGCATTCAACACTGCCACGGAACGACAAGGCCCACGGCTGGCCACACTTCAAGGTGAGCTTTCGAACGTAATATTCGCAGAAACTTTGTAATCTTAATTGCTGTATCAGGGTCTATATAAGAAGCAGTGTGAAGATGCACCAGGTAAATAAACAGATCAGGGCGATGTTTTGAATATCTTGCATGCAAAGTCATACTTAACATAATTACCCCAGTTTTTGTACAACATTCGTTAAAGAGTAAAGAGTTTTGGCGGGCAAATGCTGGTTAATGCTCGATAATGCAAGGTAAACAATAAATCCTGTCAGTATTGATTATATTATGGTAAGTGTTGCCTAACATAGGCTATCGGACGTTATGGAACACACACTTGTTTTTGTAGCTTTTTCTGTGTCCATGTGTTATCGTTAAACTCAGTACTGTACGCAACGAGATGTTTTTTGATGAGCCTAGGCAGTATTATGCCTTGTAACTTCACATTGACTCCTTCGGCCCTGTTCTGCAGATCGCAGTAAATAATCGCAGTAAGTTCGCTCCAATATTTCCAGAAATAAGAGAAACTTTACTGGTGTACAGAGCCCTATGACTGCTGCAGGTGACATATCTAGGCTTCACTTGAATTATTCTGAAAGCTGGTGAATTTCAGCATAGAAATAACAAACAAGTCTCCACCTATAACCTTGAGCACTGCTCTCCAGGACACATCTACCAGCACAGCTATGCTGAATCTGACGTTGAGGATGCATCGCAGCCACAGTCATGCGAGTCCAGTGTTGCAGAAGACACTAATTTTGCACCAAGTCACAGTAAGTGATGTAGTTTTGTAAAGCAGTTAGTTAGAAGAATATTGCAGATTTTTCGTAGAGATCCGTTTGTACCAATACAGATCACTTCGAACTATTCATTCGAGGATATTCCGAGCCCTACTTTTAGAGGCACTCTATCAAAAACTGAACTCAAATCAATCATACCAATCTGTGTGAGTCTTCTAGAAATTTCATGAAAAACGTTTTGTAACGCTTATTTTGCATACTTGTTTTCAAACAAAGCGACCACACAATGAAGAGGTGCCACCCCACCGCAGAGGTCTAGTGGCTCAGGTACTCGGCTGCTGATCCGCAGGTCGCGGCATCAAATCCCGGCCTCGGTGGCTCCATTTTCGATGTTGGCGAAACGACTGAGGACCGTGTGTTCAAATTTGGGTGCACGTGAAAGAGCCGGAGGTGGTTGAAATTTCCGGAGCCCTTCACTACGGCGTCTCTCATAATCATACGGTGGTTTTGGGACGTTATACCCCACATATCAATCAATCAAGAGGTGCCAGCATGTTTTAGTACAGCACTTGAAAATTGCCACACAGTTCATACTATGATGAATGTTAATGTTAATGTATCAAAGCGAAACATTGAAACGGAATACCGTAAAACTGTGAGCTTTTGTGTAGCCGACATTATCATGGAAGTGTGGCGGTTTGAACTAGTTGGTATGGCATGATGATAGTTACACCACGAGAACAGAATGACAACAAAAGGACAGCGTTCATCTCATTCTTGTCTCTTGGTCGTCGTTTTGTTCACGCGATTCAACTATAATCACGATATTGGCAGTTTTTGTCCACTGCATGCTTTGTCCTTTCATACTGTTTTTTTATTTCACTTTGATCAATGCATGTCCCCATTTGGTTTTGTTGAAATGATTCATTTACGCTGCTTTTTTATGCATTTTCAGAAAACTTAGCACATTAAACAACCCTAAGTCTGCTATTAGTGTATATATTCACACATTATATGGTAAATTTATGCAGCACCATCCTGGTCCAGCACAGCAGAGCAAAGCAACAGCTCCTGCACTAGCGGCTGCTCGAGTGGGGCAAGTTCATACCATGACTCCGTCTACAATGAAGGAGACTTTGCAAGTGCGGTCATGCGAGCCGCTCAAAATGCCGGCTTCCATGTCAATGAATCAGTCATCTCTACAGTACCTCCATCTGCAGCACAAGGTCAGCTACTTCCATCGATTGTCTCAGAATATTTACCAGCAGGCAAAATGTTTACCTGCCATAAATGATAAAATGCAATGCTTCAACAGTTACTGCTAAAAAAATATAAAGCATAAAAGATACAATTCTAAAATAGAATGAGGGCACCACTCCTGAACTGTTGTGGTGCCAGCGCTCTTTTCATAATACACTGCTTCCACAGTTACAAAAAAAGCAGTCAATTATCCCCTAAGACACAGTTCTCTTGGACACGGCAGTCATCACGTTTTACCTACAATGAAATGCACCTTGTGAACACACACAAAGAAAAAATCAAGTTCTTGCGACGATAATTCAGACAGTGCATGCAAATGCTGAACAACAAAAGAGGTGAAGAGGCGTGTCTGACGAAGACACACCTTACGAGCGCATTCCCATATACTTTAAGGGCTGCGTCAAAGAATACTGACATGTGCATCTTTTTCAGTGGTAGCTGATCACAAGGCTTTTCATTGTAAAGAAATGCCGCCATAAAGTTTCTGTGCAATATGCCTAGGTAGATGAATTTGTCCAGGAAATAAATGCGAAGCTGTAATACAGGGGTTGATTCATATTAAATAAGAGATGTTTTTTTTTCGTTTTTAGTGCTGCTTTCTTCCTGGCCTAATGGCACTTCAGTAATCGTGCCTATAACTGTGCTTGTTGATGGCACTGCACATATGTTTTGAAGCACTTTTCGCAGGAATTGTCGTGACCAGTTTCGTGTGATCTTGTTATGTTCTGTTGAAAACGTTTTCGCTAATGTACTTATAAGATTCAATCGACTCAGTCCAAGGGCTTGTTAAGACTTCATGAAGAGTCGGAACACGGCACCTTTAATGTGCCAGCCTAGCTTGCAAGTTATGTCAAAGCAGTCGAAGAATCTGCAAAAAAATTTCTGTCAATATCGATGGGCCTGGCGATTATCTTTTGTTTCGTTCAAGGTGGCGAAAATACTATTTTCGAATGGTTGATGAAACAAGAAAATGACAGCCCCCCTAAAAAACGAAGGCACAGAACAAAATCGCTAAATGACATCAAGTTTAATGGTGAGCACAAAGAAGCGAAGCACAAACTTTTTGTGGTAAAACAGAGCCACAAACTAATGGAACTTTGAGAGCAATGAGTTACCGAATATATATTTATTGCATACTTTGTAATCGTAATTTGCAGGAACACATCCCCAGAATGAATTGCTGTCCTCAAGCATATGCTTCCAAAATACAATTGGGGAACAGCTTGGACCCGGCAAAAATAAAGCATCTATGCAAAACACCAACGGTAAGCATCGTATAGAAAAAAATCACAGCGTATCCACGAAGTGAGTGATGATGAGTGGGCGAAGCTCAGGAGAAAATCATCGGTAAAACCGTAAGTCTTCCGTGTGTAATTCGCCTTGTCGATCATCACTTAAAGAACTGAGAAACACTGTGTGTGTATATATAGAAATCAACCTTTTATTAATTCTTATAGATGATCGATGGCTTGCGATGTCCCTTCGTTCTGATGAATTTATTGTCTGTGAAATAAAGGGTGAGCGGTTCCTGTATAGATTGCAGCGGAAATTTTGCAAATACTAGGTCAATGCATGTTCCTCGGATTGTGGTAGGTTTCATAGGTCATACGATGTACATCTGAGTGCGTATCTAGAAGCCATATGTTGGATAAGCCAAGTATTGTTCGTATCTGCGATATCTACATTAAAATCACCAACGAGTATGAACGACGCATTCTTGTACTTTGTAGTGTACTCTTTCAATGCCATGTCTATATATGCATGCCTTGACATTTCTCACCGTCAGGTTAGGAGCTAGATACATGGTCATGAATACGATCCCATAGTCAAAGACCTTGGTGGCTGCGTGTTCTCTGTTGGGACTTTGACTCGTGACTTTTAGTTTGAGATCTTCAGCTGTTTTCATTTGCCTCATGTAGATGGCGACAACACCTGCAAGATGTTTCGATTCATCGGTGCACACGGTGGGAACGTATCCTTTTACAAACGGTCATTTGGAATTTGGCGTTTCATGTCTCAGTAAGCCATAGCAGGTCGACTTCGGTTAGTATGTGGTCCCGTTCTACATCCTCATCATGTGCACCGAGAGAAAGAACGTTAAGGCGGGCAATGGTAAAGTCGTTGGAATAGTCAATGTCTACTCGCAGTCATTTTAGATACCGCTCCATCAAGGCCTTGGCGATCCAGGGGTTGAAGAGATTGATGGTTTTTTGCTCCAGAGGGCGACGATCTAGAAGGCATGGACGCGTAAATCCGGCACTCATAACGCCCATGTATTCTGCCTTGGACCAAACGTCGAAGATGGCGAGAAACCTTCTAACGAGACGAACGCTCCCCTCTCTAAATCATCGTGCATCTCTTCGTACCGATGCTTTAGTTTCTGATAAAGTGCCTTCTCAGTCTCGCCCTCGGTTGTAGGAAAGAGGACTACAATTCTAGTGTCATTACTGGGCATGAACGGTGCTTCGAAATGGCACTTGGTGCGTCCCCGCTGATAGCAAGTGTGTGTATGATCATGTAGCTGGGCCCTAGGTCTGTTTAAAATGTCTGTGTCAAACGTGATTAACGATTCGACCATTTGCAACGTGCACGGCATGTCGTCAGACACTTCCTCTTGAGGGGCGTCATGAAGCCACAGAATGGTGTGAATGTATGCGCTACCACGCTTTTGGAATTCGACTCTCTTGAAGAAGTCTACCACAACATAGGTCTTGAACAGGGAGCGTCTCTTATAGTTGTTTATGTTGAGAATCACATTGAAGATTCGATGGGTGTAAATTGCACACGCAACTGGGTTGTTGTTGAGCAGTTCGACGCGTTGCATGGCATTCAATTCTTCCACAGCTCGAGCCACCCCTTTGCGACCTACTCGCAAGCTCTGAAACGTTTCGATGAGTCTGTCCCAGTGTCGTTTCGCGGCAGAGAGCGTGAGAAATGCGTGAGGCTACCCGACTGACAAATCATTGCAAAGAGCTCCTTTCTTCGATTTTGCCAGTATTGTACAGTGTTTGGTATGCCTCTCATGAAGCCGAGATCTCGTTTGAGGACTCCATCTATGAAATCTGCATTCTCTAGTCGCTGCTGCATAATCGCACTTGTGATTGCGCATATTCTGGGCGTCATGGTCTTGCTGCCAACATTGTGACGCTTGATCTTCATGACCATGTACAAGGCGTGATCGGGGCACACTCCGCGACGATTGATATGACGTATCTTGCTACTCTCCTTTGTGGAAAGATTCGGTCTGGATACGGTTTGGGTCCGGTGATTCTACGAGGTATGCCGAGGTATATTTGAAGGAACGACAACTCTTCGGCATACTCGTCAAAGAGCAGAAAGATTGGATTCTGTCCATCCCCGGTGGCCACGTGGAGAGTGTGCGTACCTTCGATTAGACCTACTTCATCAGCTGCAGAATGTGCCGCCTTTCCCGCCGAAGATTCCGCCGGGGTTGTTGACGCCATAGCGTCTCTGTCGCTGTTGACGCAGTTAGTGATGATGCAGGCTCCGTCGTCAAAGATCATTGTATGCGCAATTGTGTTGAGTGCAATCGCTGCCTGCATAGGATTATCCAGGTCGGTAACATCGGGCGCCGGCTGGATCTCGTCCTGGTCCACGTCACTGTTGTCTTGCACGTTCGTGATGCGGTTACAATCAATTTTGATTTTGTAGTACTTGTATAACGGAGAATGCTCGAGGTGTTTGAGCCACGCGTGGATGTTACGTTTCTTAATTAGACTTTTCTTATATGATGGTTTGCACACGAGCCGGCGCTTGAGATGAACGTTTATGGCCACGTCGTCCACAATGTTCCGAGATAGGCAATGCACCGTGTTGGGGACGTGTATCGGAACGTTAAACACTTGCCCCTTTATGCCCTACTGTCAACTCCTGTGCGTCAACGTTCTTATGCTCATGAACGGCAAACGTGGAGCGATTAGTCGTTCTTCCAAGGGGTTCAAAGGAGGCAAGTGAGCTGGTTTGGGTGGGTACATCTAGCCGTGAGACACGCTCATAGGAGTCACCTTTTCCACCACTAGCGAATCCTTGCAGCTAGAGCAAATCTTGTAGCTAGAGCAAACTCACCACATGCCGGCGGAAAATTCGCTCAGCAGCACGGCGATAACATTGGCGAGAGTCTGGTTGTTCTTGATAGAAGATATTGTGACTAGACTGTTTGAGAACCATAATCTGTCGCACACACCACAACTATGGCCGAATGAAACGTCTAGAAAGCCTCGTTTAAACCATGCATCGGCACCTTTGGGCTGAGCTCGCCTGATGCATTTCGCAGCCGCTTCACGAGCTCGAGCTCTCACTGAATCAGGGTCTGCCTGCCGACACGCGTGCTTTATCGCCGCTTCTAGTTCTCTGACATTTAGAAGATCATCTTCGCGCCGCAGCTGTGCTGCTTCGGCATCGCGCTCTCGTACAGTGTGGTTCTCGCGCCGTTGCCGTGACGCGGGGGCCCCCCGCTCTCGCACGGCAGGATCTTGGGGGCGGCGTCGCGCAGCTTCATGGCTCGTTTCTGCCTCACGGGCCTGCACATTGGGATTCTGTCTGAGAGTGCACGCTGCCGTAGCCTTTCGTGCTCTACGCTCCACAGCCTTGTTTATCCGACGACTATACGAGCGCTCGCCAACAGCGAACGAATTGTAGTACAACGCTCCCCCTATTGTACGTCGCCAAATGACACGCGCCATATGTAAAATCATTCCTGTGATAACATCTGGAATTTTTCATCATCAGCTACAACTATCGCCATGTAGTTTCAAATTTTCGATTATACGAGAAACTTATACAAGAAATTTTATCATTCGTAAGTGGTAGCTGTCCCTCTGGTGAACACTCCAAGTACCGCCATCTCCCATCTCGCATCTCCTGTGGCACATACCCACTCTAGAGCAGGTATGTGCCACCGGTGACTACGTACACCAACGGAGGGAGGACAGACCCATACCCTAAGGAGCTTTGCCCATAAAATGCCACAGCAGAGCAAACATGAACACACTGAATTAATAGTTAGTAATAGGGAGGTAGTCAGCGTGCCATGAGTAATTTATAGGTCAATATGAAGCAATCAATCTGTTTGGGTCCTTTGTCATGGGTATGACCTGTAGCAAATTTCTTAATGTAACAGTTATTGTACCATAGTTCTACTGACTTGTTTCTATAGTTACACCTAAGACCATTTGACATTTGTTTTTGAAGTGTCGCTTTAATTGTTATTTTACCGTTTAGATTATAAAGGCACTGATTATGCCCAGATAAATAGCTGAAAAGCAGGGACAACACCAGAGAAAAGGAAGGAAGGTTTTCTTCGAAAATAAGCAACAAGCTTTTTGTATGTTGTGCAAAATACTTAAGTAATCTCTTAAAAACGATTGATAAAATGCACAAATTCTAGATATCTCATCAGATGAAATTCGGGTGTGCATGGAGCGACCACTAGCAATATTATTGGGCCTAGAAGTACTATTCATATTTTGTTTTTTCTAACAAAAAGTATTACGCAAAGAAAGTAGGACTACTTATGCATTTCAATTTTCCGTGTTAAAAGGAAGTATCGCTTGCCTATTTAAACAACGTAGTTCAAGTATTGAAACTTTGTTATCTCAAACAGGCATTTTCGACATTTTTTTAATAATATTACAAAAGAAAGAGTGTGGATGATGTGGGCACCACCAGACCATAAGACATTTTGAAGTAATCTTATTATTCTTGTATGTTTTCATATGACAAAAGACGTTCTTGTTTGACAATGTTCAAAACTTTCAGAAAGTGTACCGGTTCATCGACCACTGTAGTCAGCTCCATATTACTGAAAAACATATCAAGAGGTAATGGACTGACCAAAATGAAGTTATGACAGCACTAAGAAGCCCGTGGATCATTTGTAATATGTTCACCCGTATAAAAGTTTCGCTATAATTTCTACTTTATTCAAGTATGATACCGAAAGCACTGATTGTGTGAAAATGATAAGATAGTACACAATGCTATTGAGCTCTACGTGCCGAGCCCCAAGGTGCCACAAATATGCAGAAACTATAGAACCAAACATAAACAACATCTCTTGTTTTTTGTCGCTTGCATTCGAAGGCAGATGCAGAATCCCGTTGACTGACTGTTGTAGTGCTTTCTCGACGTATTTCAAAGTTAAGATTTGTACTTCATCGATGTGTACTTTTTTAGCACTTGTGTTGCAGAATCGTACGACGTGTGATATTTGAGACTGCACCAATCATGCACTGTGTACTCATTTCAGGAATACCGTACGACCACCAAATGTTCCCCATTTACGACGACCCTTCAGACATGACGGCCCCTACGAGCTGATTAGGGAACCCGAGCTCTGTAATTCAGCCAGTTGAGACAACGTAACCTTCCCACCTTGCCAATCAAAATGCCATGCCTGTACGCTTTCATCTCGGTTGAATGTCGAGCATAGGCCTAGGTGTGACACCAGGTAAGAGCAGCAAGCGTTCTCATATTGTTACCGGGAGAACATTCATGTGCAGAAAGTAGTAATAATAAATACTATGGTCTTTAAATATACGCATTTGTACGTTGTTTTAAATAAAAACACCATACCTAGTACTTACGTAATGATGTTGCGCCTCAAATATGCACAATATTTGCTTTTTGATTGAGAATGTTGACAGATATGTACGCAGTCATCGGATCGAGACGGCTGGGCTTTGAGCCAAGACTTTCCCAATGGTTGATTAATTGGATGGACCGACAGATAAACACACCAAATCTTCAGCGTAGAAAGATGCGATGTACAATTGTAAATATGTGAATGTATAACTGAATGCTGATTCATCATGCAAAACTTATGCTCTGTACATAGTGTAAATAATTTTTTCTTAATAGAAACATCCCAAGAAATAATACTGTCTTTAAAGAATTCAGGCACTTCTGTCTGGATTCTTTAAAGAGCTGCGATCGACAACGGTGTACTCGTATGTGTATGTGTACTCGTACAACGGTGTACTCGAATGAGCTCTTTGACCAGCCTCTCTGGGGCTCTAATGAAGTGGAAGAAGCTTCGGATGTTTTATGATACCGTGTGTTTTAGCGTCAGTGTGCTCGAAGGCTTCGGTGTACCACGTGATTAGTACAGTGTGGTCAGGAAACTCGGCTATATTGTACAGACAGATAAAAATACAGGGGAGTACACAGGACACCAACGCATAGGCGTAGCACGCCCATGAATCAAGAACACACAATACGACCAACATTTCCCCTTTTCCGAAAATACTGGTCATAGTGCGCGAGGAGCTGAAGTAAGAAGCGCCGGCGTCACAAACTTGTAATTCCACCATGCTGCCTATTGAAATGGGCTCACCAAAAAGGCCTGCACAGGTGACCTCATTGGCATCCTGTTAAGATGCAATTTGTATAGCAGTGCACTCTGTATTACGTACGGTGAGGAAGCAGATCTTATAGCGTTGCAGAATACGTGGCTGACATTGCCATCGAAGAGAAAGAAGCCAGGTTGAGCAATGGCCGCAGCTGTTGCAAGTGCAGAACGCGCAATCATGTCGCGCAATTTCACCGAGTTTCTCGGAAATTCAATCGCAATAAGGGCGAACGTTGACGCATATTGGTCATTTAAGAGGAATCAAGCGTTGTTCAAATGACCACTTCTCCCAGTGCCACCAGACACTTGGTGCATCTCGCCATATTTCACCAACCTAACTACGGCCTATCGATGGCACAGCTGCGAAGTCTGTACTTTATGAGACTAGCTTTGTTTGGGAGAAGAGTAGACCAAGACAACTCCCATTTCGTGTCTTGCTAAACATCGGCAGAAAGCGTTCATTTATTCGCAAGACCGTTGCAAAACATTGCAGTGTAGAGCTCTCAATGAGCTTTGACGGCTACTGGAAGGTTGCAACCGGAAAGACTGATCGCTTCAACAAGAACCTCACAGTGGTAGAGACGTGCGGGAGATGAGCTCACAGAACGAAGCTAAAGCAACTTGTGCTTTCGTATGTCAGATCGTGCCGCTCGTCAAGAGTCTGACGAATCAGCTATATGACATCTCGGCGCGATTGGTTTTTGAGGCGAAGAAAACACAATACGTCGATATTTTTAGTAGTGTTTTAGTTGACGTGGTTGCTATTGCCAAGAGCATTTGAGAATTTAGGAGCCTGGCATCCCTGTCGGTAGCGGTAACAGACATTTTGTTGTACATTGAATAAACCTGCAGCTGGGCTGGTGCAATAGGACAACGAGGTATCTGCTTGCAGAATTGAGGAACCAATGCCGCAAAACACAATAATTTGTGTCTGTTTAAACGCTGCTCAAGGGATGATAAAAAGCGTGAAAGAGGAGCCTTCAAAGCAACCACTTCAGTCATTCACATGTCTTAAACTGGTGGCCAGCCATTGGAACATTGTGGCGCAATTCTGCAGTTTAATAAAGAACCAAGATATCCAGACTAAAGGTATTGGCAATCTTGAAAGGGAAATAGGAATTCAGAAATGATGAAAACTGTGGCATGAACGAGTAGATTGGAGAGGACGAATGGGTTTATATCAGTGACCAACTGATCAAGCATGAACAGAAAGAACTTGCCAGCAGCTCAACACTCTCATGCAACAATGACTCCTTCGATCTGCTGATCGGTGGAGGTAACAATTCTGATGTTTCGGAAGCGAAGCTCTTTCGGACCTTATGATGTCCACCCGGCTTCAATTCATCTGCGTGCAGTGCATAGTTGAAGCGCAGGTGCAATACATCTGTTCACAAAACCATTTACAGAGTGCACATATTGTTTAGAAATAGACCATCTGTTTGTCCGTTCATGCATCCATTCGTCCTTGCATCCATCCGTCCGTACATCTGATCGTCCCTGTGCCCATCGGTTTATTTGTCTGTCCTTTATATTAGTCGGTAAATTCAACATGGACATTATGAACCTTAGGGCCTAGCTTGGTTTTATCAGAATCAGCATGCTTTGATTTTTTTTTTCTTGTCATGTACCTGTCACTGGACCTATAGCGCGGATATTTGGAGTTTGTTCAGCTTAGTTTGCAGGTTGAGAACGACGTTGTGAACGAGCAAGCAGATGAGTGAGCAGACAAAGGGGGGAAAAGTGCAACTTCTGTCTCCGGCAGTGAAGTGCAGTGCCCTGTGGGTGAGGCTGAAGCGGAAACGTCACAGCACGAAGAAACCACGCTATAAAATCAGCGAGCTTATTTCCAGGGAGGAGCGGAGAGCCAGTGCTTGAGACTCGTCAGCAGTGCGATGACTTTGATCAGCCTATCAAAAGAAAGTGCAACCGTGTAGGCATCTGTCTCCGAATCCTGGTTGTCACAGAGTTCGCACTGACGGAACAAAGACTGCTGGATATTTTCAAGCTCTTCGTGGAAGACAGAACACCAATACGTTGCGGTAAGACGTGTGCAGGTTGACCCGATTGACAAGCACGCCACCGGTGCCACGCCATGATGGAAGCGGCGAAAAAGTAAATGGGCACGGAATTTTCGCTAGATTGGCACGCTATTTCCAGCACCATGTGACAAAGCACATTCATATCTGGGTAACATTAGTGCATTCAGGTGAGACTCAATGGACAGAGTCTGTTTCGTTCGTCTTGAACTATGTTCTTTCCTGAAGCTCTCCACATAGGTTGTACTTGTTAGAAGACACGAAATTACTGTCACACTCGGCCCCTACACCCGGAAGATATTAAAAATAAAGAACTGGGGCAGGGACATAGGCGAAGCGGGATAGTGAAGAAGGAAGACGTGACTCAGAGCTAGTCCTTGCGATGTAAAGACACGTTCCCGATCGCTGACCACGAGTGCTCATTGATTGCAGATCCTACGGCAACACTTATCTCTCTCGCATTGCATTGTCAAGCCCATCATTTCGCCATTCCTGATGACCAACTGCACCGACGCAATCACAACACCGAAGGCCGCCAGTGGCTATATACTACTCATACCGTGCTGCTGAGTAGGAACTTCCGCTTATATTAAGTGGGTTTAGGTTGTTTTTCTTTCACCGAGTATTTGGTAGAATGTTCCTGTAAATTGTCCCATTTCTGCGCTCGTTTTCATTTTTCGAAGATATATAAGTATTTCAGTGAACAACAGTATTCCCTTGTAGCGGCCGGAAATGTCGGCTGCCGGAGGCAGCGAGAAAGGAGACGTGAAGCAGGTTTGGAGTTGCAGGGCAAGACTGTTTATTTCCACTCCGTGCGAGTGACGGGAGCTCCCCTCGACGAGGGAGAGAATGAGGCACCCCCGCGTTCTTCTACAAGAAAGAGGAAAAGGGGGGCCACCGAGCGAGCAGACGTAGCATGCAGCCGGTCTAATCCCCAGAGCCGGCCCCGACAACACGTTGTTCCCCGAACACGGAGGAGGAGGAGCTGGTGCCGCGAGTAGGCGCGCTGTCGACGGCCGGCTGCAGACGGGATAGAAAAGAATGCGGTGGTGCTTAGCAGCTTCCGCTACAAAGGCTCCCCCCCCTAGATTGCGGAGCTTTTAAAGAAGGACAGCAGTTACGGGCTGAATAGTGAAAGGTCACAGTCCAATGGTTAGCACTGAAATCGTACGTGAGAGGCTGCTTGAATGGAAACTTCAATATGAGCAGGCTTGGCGCGGTCAACGGCGACGACTTCTCGTTTCCCCCGCACGTCGATTGCGATGGTTTTGTTAGTACGTCCCAAAACTTTGAATGGGCCATCGTACGGCGGAGTAAGGGGCGGCTTCGTTGCGTCGTGTCGCACGAACACATGGGTAGCAGAGTCCATGTCAGGAAAAGTGAAAACTTTCCTGTTGCGGGCGATGCGAGGTGCTGTTGGCCTGAGTTGCGCGAGCCATGCGCGCAGCTTCTCGATGTGATCGGAGGCTGTTGGGGCGGAAGGTGTCTGGTCGGAGAAGAATTCTCCCGGGAGGCGCACTGTTGAGCCGTAGACCATTTCCGCTGCGCTGAAGCCGAGGTCTTCCTTCACCGTTGAGCGTAGGCCAAGAAGAACGAGCGGGAGCTTCTGCACCCAGTGCTGGCGGTCGAGTTTCGCTGCCAGTGCGGCTTTGAGTTGCCGGTGGAAGCGCTCAACCATTCCGTTGCTGGCGGGGTGGTAGGCGGTTGTATGCTGCAGCTTCGTGCCGAGGAGCGTTGAAAGTGCGGAAAAGAGGTTGCTCTGGAATTGCCGTCCCCGGTCAGTTGTTATGCGGGCGGGGCAGCCAAAGCGGGACACCCATGTTTGAATGAAGGCCTGCGCGACGGTCTCAGCTGATATGTCCGCAATTGGTATAGCTTCGGGCCACCGGCTGTACCTGTCGATGCATGTGAGCAGGTACCTAAATCCTTGGCAGGGCGGTAGTGGTCCCACGAGGTCAAGGTGAACGTGGTCAAACCGCGACTCAGGAGTCCGAAATTCCTGTAGTGCAGCCCGATTGTGGCGAGTCACTTTCACTTGCTGACACGTTTCACATGTCCGAGCCCATCGTCGCACGTCCGCGTTGACTCCGGGCCAAACGAAGCGTTGCGTTATCAGCCGCTGGGTGGCACGGACACCTGGGTGGCTGATGGAGTGGAAAGTGTTGAATACCACTCGGCGAAAGTTCAGTGGGACAAAAGGTCGTGGTGCTGCCTGGGAGGTATCGCAGGTTATCGTGCTCTGGACGTAGGGAAGTGCAACCTCCGAGAGCACGAGTGAAGATCCCCCTCCCTTCAGTCTTGTCAACTCGGGGTCGTCCCGCTGAGCTGCGGCCATAGCTTCGAAGTCCAGGACTTCTGTGCTGGAAGCATTGACGCGAGACAAGGCGTCAGCTGCTTCGTTTTCGACCCCGGGAACGTGGCGGATGTCTGTAGAAAACTCGGAGATGAATGAGAGCTGACGGATCTCTCGTTCTGAGTAGGAGGAACTGTTGTTTTTGAATACGTAGGTGAGGGGCTTGTGGTCTGTCAAGATGTAGAACTCACGGCCTTCGAGGAAGTAGCGGAAATGCTTAATGGAACAATATATTGCGAGCATCTCCCTTCCAAAAGTGCTGTACCGTGCTTCTGCAGGCTTCAGACGTTTCGAAAAGAAGCCCAGTGGCTTCCACTGGGCGCCCTCCTGTTGCTGCAGCACTGCTCCGACCGATGTGGAGGAAGCGTCCACCATGAGGCGTGTAGGAGCTTCAGGCCGTGGATGAATGAGAAGGGTAGCCGCGGCTAGCTCGTCCTTAGCTTTCTGGAAAGCGTTCTGGTGTTCGTCAGACCAACAAAATTCTGGTGCCTTTTGGTCGTCTCGGCGCAGCAGGTCGGTCAATGGCTGGAGCACTCGAGCACAAGACGGAATGAAGCGCCGGTGGAAGTTTAAGAGCCCGAGGAACTCCCTCAGCTTGCGAAAAGATGTTGGAGCTGGAAACTTCTTGACGGATTCCACCCTCGATTCCAATGGCATAATGCCTTCAGCAGTGATGTGGTGGCCGAGGAAGTTGAGCGCCTCTACTCCAAACACGCACTTTTGAGGTTTCAACACCAGACCGTGCTCATCCAAACGCTGAAAGAGCTGGCGGAGGTGCTCTTCGTGCTCCGCAGGCGTTCTGCTGGCCACCAAAATGTCATCCAGGTAGACAAAGATGAAAGGAAGACCCCGGGTGACCTCATCCATGAACCTTTGAAAGGTCTGTGCGGCATTTTTCAAGCCGTAGGGCATGCGGACAAACTCAAACAGGCCGAACGGAGTTGTTATGGCTGTTTTTGGTATGTCCTGCGGTTCGACGGGGATTTGGTGGTATGCCGCTACAAGGTCGATCTTGCTGTATATTTTCGTACCTGCCAGCCGCGCGCTGAAATCGTGAATGTGTGGCAGAGGATACTGGTCCGGCGTTGTCGATGCGTTCAAGGCTCTGTAATCACCACACGGGCGCCAATCGTCGTCCTTAGGCACCATGTGTAGCGGCGATGAATGGTTGCTAGACGAAGGGCGAACAATTCCCAGCTGCAGCATATGCTCGAACTCCCTGCGTGCAGCTTGAAGCCTTTTGCTGGACAGCCGTCGTGGCCGGGCGGTGACTGGCGGCCCGGTGGTGACGATGTGGTGAGTCACGTTATGTTTCACCGGCTGTTCCGTGTTGCCGGGGCTTGGTGAGCGAGGGGAATTCGGCCAGGACGTGGTGGTAGGCTGATACTGGCTGGAAGGCGCAGATGCCAGATGAGCAGATGTTTGACTCCAAACCACGTACTTTGAGGGATGTGTTGTTATCCTTGAGGCAACGGTCACGTACGCTCACATCCAGGTTGAAGTGGCTGAGAAAATCTGCTCCGAGTATGGCGAAATTAACATCCGCCACCACGAAGACCCAGCGAAACAGGCGCCTGAGTCCGACGTCTATTGTCAGCGAGCGGAAGCCGTACGTAGCGATGGCAGTGTTGTTCACTGCCTGCAGCGACGATGTGTTCTTGCTACGTCGGCGATCCTCGGGGGTTGCCGGGACAATAGAGATTTCGGCTCCCGTGTCGACTAGCAGGCGCGAGTTGCTTACGCGGTCGACTACGAAAAACAGGCGGCTGGGTGGAGGGCCGATGTCGTAAGCCGCCGTTAACGACTGGCCGGAGCGTTTCCCGGAAACGAGCAAGGTTGAGTGCAGCGGCTAGCACCCGTGCCGAAACGACGGTGGTACCAGCAAACTCCGTCCTGTGTATCTCGTGCATGGCTTCTCTGGGAAGAGCTTGGGTGTCTTGAAGGAGATCGGTTGCGTCGTTGCTCGTCCTGTTGGGGAGCGCCAGATAGCACAAGTTTCTGCATGGTCTCGGTAAGGTGTTGCAGTTTCTCCTCAAGGCGCGACAGTCGATCTGGTTGCTCATGTGTTCTTGCAGCAGCTATGGGCGCAAAGGTTGGAGTTGAGTATTCCGTGATGCGATCGGCAAGTTGCGCTAGTCGATCAAGGGACGTCTCATTTGAACCCGCGAGAACCACGCGCACCGACTGGGGGAGCCGTTGCAGGAAAAGTTCACGAAGAAGTGGGAGCTGGCCGTCCTGACGCGCGTGCACACCGAGTAGTTGCCGCATACGGTGCAGCAGTTGGGAAGGTCGTTGGTCGCCCAGCTCTTCGCGACACAAGAGCTGCTGCAGTCTGCTTTCTTCAGGCGCCTCGAGGCGGTCCAGCACCGTCTTTTTGAGGGTGTCATATTCTTCTTGCGCGGGGGGTGAAACCAAAATGTCGTCGATAGCGTCGGCGATTTCGGGGGGCAGGGCTGCGACGACGTGAAGGTATTTTGTCGACTGCGAGGTGATGTGCCGGAGTTGAAAACGGGCCTCCACTTGGCTGAACCAAACTCTTGGATTTTTCGGCCAAAAATTTGGTAGCTTCAGTTCTGTGGCGATGACCGCAGGCGTGGAGGCAGCAGCGTTGTCGTCGGAGCTCATCGCGGCGTGTTCGTTGAAGCGTTCGGGTCACCAATTTTGTAGCGGCCGGAAATGTCGGCTGCCGGAGGCAGCGAGAAAGGAGACGTGAAGCAGGTTTGGAGTTGCAGGGCAAGACTGTTTATTTCCACTCCGTGCGAGTGACGGGAGCTCCCCTCGACGAGGGAGAGAATGAGGCACCCCCGCGTTCTTCTACAAGAAAGAGGAAAAGGGGGGCCACCGAGCGAGCAGACGTAGCATGCAGCCGGTCTAATCCCCAGAGCCGGCCCCGACAACACGTTGTTCCCCGAACACGGAGGAGGAGGAGCTGGCGCCGCGAGTAGGCGTGCTGTCGACGGCCGGCTGCAGACGGGATAGAAAAGAATGCGGTGGTGCTTAGCAGCTTCCGCTACACCCTAATAGCCCATTTGCCATTCAATAATAACGTATCTATCTATGACTTCGAGTAGTTGAGTGTTGTAAAAAAAAATAGCTTGAAAAATCAACCAGTAAAATTACTCATGCACTGTCAAACGGGTGTTGAACGACATAAAGACTACTCTAGAGACATTGTTAAAAAAGTAATATTACCAATCGTTGAGAGTTGCGCATATTTTTGCTGTGCAAAGTGGTTTCTTTCCGGTTTCGTGTTGTATAGCAGTAATACTTCTTTATTTCGAATAAAGTATTATGAAGACATGGGAAATTCTTTAGGTTCTGCTTATTTCGGGATTTTTGAGAATTAATTGTTTGCTTATTAGCTCACAACTCTGTTCCGAATTTTACGTTCCGAAAACTGCAAGTTGTTCTACTTTGATACGTAATGCGCGTACTCCAGAGTATTTAAAACTATGGGAGCGGTAGCCGTGAGTGTGCCGATTGTAGGAAGAATAAAACGATGATGGCTATGGGTGCTCTCGCGGCACGCCGCAGCCGCTGACAGTGGGCAGTTGCAGCCGAGGCTTAGACGAATTAACACGGTTCCTGGTCTGACCCTACGCTGGGCGCCACGTGTAGGCTCAGGACTAAGGGTCGGCTGAAGCCCTCAGAAAGCAGACAGAGGCAACGTAAGAAAAATGACCTTTACTGACCGCAGGTCCAAGCTCGACTGCCAGGCGGCCGTTTTCCCGTTCACATGTGAGCTCGTGCGCTCGAGCACCAAAATTCATGGTGGTACCCACAAAACCTACTACTATATCTGATGATGATACTTCATGTCGAGGTAGCTACGTACCGCTACCTGCAGAAGTTCGTCCGCTGCTGCATCTATTTACAACGACAGAAACCATCGCGTGCACCCGTCACCAGCAGGCCTTGCCTTAACCGTTTGCTAGGCTACTTGGGCATAGGTTTGTATGAACCATCTCCTCTGATATTGGCGGGTAACCACTGAGCCATCGTCGCTGTTGATCATCTCGCGTGATACGCTAAACCCACGTCCTTCAAGCGTCTACAGCACGTGGTGTTGCCTCTTTCCCTGCTCCTGCGATTGCTAATGTGTCATAGTCCACCCCAACAACTTCTCAGTGATGGAGGTCGTGTCTTCTTGTTGGAAGTAATCCTCTTAGGCTGATTTGTGACAGTTTGCTGCTCGAGCTTGTAGTCCATGCTCTGTCACCGAGTGTCGATCGCCGAGTAAAATAAACACTCTTGCAGTCCATTTTTATCGTGTTGCCATGTAGAAGAGGTCCTAACTCAGTATCAGAATCCGGGACTGCATTTTATACGTGGTGATGTATTAACATAATTTGAGTACAATAGAAAAATTTCTTAATCATTCTGGAGGAAAATTACAATATCTTTAACTCTATTTTGAAGAAGCGTTTTTCTAAACAATTAGAAAAGCTGTCAACGTTCTTTCAACCCTGAATAGTCATTCTATAGGTTTAAGTAACGTACATGATAACCATCGCATTTAAACTGCATTCTTCACAAAATCGTTGTACATATGAAATACTATTCCAGTTGATCCCGCGATTTAGCTGTGGGATTCAGGTATACTTGGCTATATTGTTTATGGAGTACATCATGTTTCGTGAGCGATATATTATTTTTGAGGAATTCACCAATGTGGGAATAAGGACTTGACCACTGCATCTCTTATAGTTAATTCAATACAATGGGTGGTATCGCATGAGGTATCTTTCTGCTATAAACGATTGTATGTCAGAAAGTGGTCATTTACTAATATTCAGCTATTCTAAACATTAGTATTGGTTTAACAACGAAGATGCTCTACCGTCTTATTCCATTTTTTTTCATTTTTCAGTGTGGGCATTTAAATCATGGCTGAACACGAAGCATGCCAAGATTCAACAGGGCTGATCCTCCATCATCTATGGTGACAACTTGAAAGTGACTGAAGCATCAAAACCACTGAGTGAGATGTTGCCACATACGGATGCAAAGACGAAGCAGCGGAGTGGAATAAGTCCTGTTTCAATTATAATGTGATATTTTGTCCAAGTTCCTGTCGTTGCTTAAAGCAGGGTCATGGAAACTTATGTGACAAGCCACCGAAGATGCAAGAGGGTGATGTGTGTGCCAAGAAAGGATTGATGCAATGAAGCAATAATTAGGAAATTACCGAGTGGGTCAGAAGACAGGACATTGTAGGCAGGACGTTCACCATGTGTGAATGCGTGTGAGCAAAGAACTGTAAATAATTGTGTGAGTGTCTATGTAAATGTGCACCCACCAACTCAAGTAGAACTTCTTTTCTTATATGTTAAAACTGTGATGTGCATGATGGCTGACAGTGTTAGTATCTGAGACGGTCGTCACTCAACTGCCACACCCCAGCATATCAACGGACTGAACGGTGTGTGTGTGTGTATTTTTTGTGATAATTCGCGAATTGTAAATTCGAGTGAAAAGCCCTAACATAACTCAGTGGTATATTAGGAAAACAAGGTGTGATCTGTTTACCAGGATGCCAGGATAACAGTTTGGAGTTGTGCCTCACTTTTGAAGGCCTGATATTCAAGCCTCAGTTATTTTTCCGTGCTTTAACTTGAACATTCTAAAGTTTGCTATACTTTACTTTGACCCATCTTTTCAGATCATTGAAAAAAGCTATAAAGTACTGTTGTGGTGGAGAATAGTTGTTGGCTTTAGTGGTCGTTGGTCAGCAGCTTGTAACAGTGAAATATTTTTTAGGCATGCTCAGTGAGCCATGAAGCTCATAATTTATTGTTCAATACTTAGAAGATCTTTAGTACTTGCAGGAAAAAATACTATGCAAGTACAAAGCGAAAAAAGTTTTCAGAAATAAAACTGATTGTCGTATGAAACTGAAGTAATTGTGTGTGTGTCTTTTGAGAATAAAAAATAGTCCCTACACGATGCCTATAACCCTAGTGCAGGTAATGTTTCCATAAAAGAAGGAAATTGGTAATGAGAGAGATAAAAATAAGAAGCCTATACTGCGGGAATAGTTCGACATCGCATACAGCTAAACATTTTCTGTGCGAAACAAGTATTTAGAAAATAAGATAAAAGTTGAGTGTTCTGTATAAACACTGCGAAACACACACCTAGTTAAATTATGCGAAATTTAGCTTTCACCTCGCCCAACCTGATGTGCATGTTTTTAAGCCATAAGTACTTCTAAGGCAAAGTACAAAACTCGCATAGCTCCCAGTTTAGTATGTGCATCTCGGCAATTGTTGTCATGTCTGCATTGTTGTGTACCCGCAAAGCCCGCGGCTAAAGGTTGTTATGTATTGATGTGGCACTTACTGAACAGTGGTAAATAAAATCTGCTTGAGTGTGGGTCAGACTTCGATGCTAGCAATAACTGGTGAAGGAGGACCATGTGTTAATAACAAGTTGAGCCAACAATTTCAGAAAATTCAATTGATAATCTGCAAAGCTTAATTTTAATACAGCCATCAACTTATAGTGGTAATTTAGAGTGCATAAACAGACAAGAAACAAGAGACAGAGTTATACAGACCAGCCGTCGCCTGTATAACTGTCTGTCGTTTCTTGTCTGTTTACGCACTCTAAATTGCCACTATGTTCAAGTACAAACTCACCCGAATTTCGGTGCTTTTACACGTTAAACTATCACCGCCAGGTAATTTGTGTCACATCAAACTCGCAATACCCACGAGGGTGGCGCGCTGTACCATGGGAGACGGCACCTGGAGGACGGTAATCCAGTTTGCCAGCATAGCCTGATCTTCAAGTGCGGACGTATGGTTCGTGCCACTTTCCCAGGAAAGTCATGAGCTGCACTGAAGCGTATATCAGAGCAAGATACTTTTTACAACCATAAAAGCTCGCCACCTGATTCTCTGCCGTGAAGTAAAATGTTATATTTCTATTCAGTTGTCATGCATGAATGATGTTTTGCGAAATACTCTGTGTGCTACAGAAGACTGTGTGAAGCAGAATTTATGTGTGACCTGAACGACACTCCGAGGTCATATGTACCGAGCCTGCCTGACGACCTTGTCGCGGTAGTAGACCGCTAGCTAGTAGCCTCAACACTGCTGCACGGGACCGAATGTTGAACGTGGTGATAGTTTGGAAACATATTACGCCGTCAGCATTTCTTGCCCGGTCCGGAACATGGAGTTGCTTCTACAACAGAACACAAACACTTAACATCTCATTAGGTACCGCTAGTATCACAGCCATGCTCAGACTCTTCACTACAATCCGATGGCCATTCACTACAATCGGATGTCGCAGATTGGATCAGCACTAAAGAGATATGAATATCGGAAATACCCACGTATGCTTTTTGCAACTTCATAATTGTGAAAATTCGTCAAACAACAACGCCATTAGGAAGGTACTGGTCGTAGAAGAAAACTAAGCAGAAATTTATGGATTGTGGCCGTAACTGCTCGTTTCATCGCTCTAACCATTTTGCTTTGCTGGTCGAGCTTGAGCGTGTTGGCGGAACGTGGCGCTTCCTAACATCCACAGTAATTGCGCTACATGCAATTAGCAAAAAATACTATGCGCTCATTTTTACTTTGCTGAAGGGTATGATAGATCAAATATGTTCAAAGGGACTTGTCGGCGTGGAAAATCATTAACGCACGAGGGGACGTGTAGTGCTAGTCACTATTCGCGAGTTAGCAGCTGATCGTTTAGTGATTTCACAACCTTCTTCATACAGTCAGAAATCCTCATCGTCAAGACGTTTTTTTTTTCTCTCTCAACATTACTGTTGAAAGCGATCTGAGAAACTCCCTCCACTGAACAAATTCGAAAGCACCAATAACCCAGCATTACCGCATTTATCCAAGTGCGGAGAAAATTTAAAGAATTTCGCTCTGAAACCCGTCAACAAGCAAATCGCCTGCTATGTGCTGCCATCTGTCAACAAGCGTACAAAACCAAACAGCGGAGCACTGGCCAATTAGATTGATTGATTGATTGATTTGTTGGGTTTAACGTCCCAAAACCACCATATGATTATGAGGGATGCCGTAGTGGAGGGCTCCGGAAATTTTGACCACCTGGGGTTCTTTAACGTGCACCCAAATCTGACTGGCCAATTTGAGGTTGGTCAGTTATAGAAGAGTAAATCATGCACACACGCGACTCTCCGCGTACAATGTTACGGGATACATCCACCACAAAAACACTGACGAGTGCTATATGCAAGTAAAACAAGACGAGTTTCAACCAAAAAGGTCCGATGATGACATTTCACTAACCAACGTGGCAACTGAAAACCCCACGAAGCTTATATGTGTACTCTGCGTGCTATCATCGAACGCGCGAGTTATCGTGTATTTTCACGAAAACTTCACGTGTCGCAAAAACAAATCAGATATATCGTGTCTCGGAGAGCCCCGTTTGTTCACTGATGCAGGAAACGTGCAAACTGGTAGTGTTCGCTTCTTAATAGTTCTTGTGGTTTAACGTCCCGAAACCACCATATGATTATGACAGACGCTCTAGTGGAGGGCTGCGGAAATTTTGGCCACCAGGGATCTTTAACGTGCACCTTTAACGTGCAACACATGAGCCTCCAACATTTTCGCCTCCCTTTGATATGCGGCTGCCGCAGCCTGCCGGTCAGCAGCAGGGTGCTTTAGCGACTAGACCACCGTAGCGGGTGTTCGATTCTTGCTAACGCGTTAAAACTGAGGCTAGCAAAGCCAAACAAGGGAGCCTCTGCCTACTGATCACTCTTGAGAGAACGCTCCCAAACTCCGCTTCAAGGCCCGACAGTCTATGGACATTGCGAATGCGTACCTG
This sequence comes from Rhipicephalus microplus, assembly GCF_013339725.1. Lineage (NCBI taxonomy): Eukaryota > Metazoa > Arthropoda > Arachnida > Ixodida > Ixodidae > Rhipicephalus > Rhipicephalus microplus. The sequence continues at coordinate 14,624 of NW_023611266.1, read as the reverse complement.
GCAAAAAAAAAACGCGTTTTTTTTTCGTTTCCTCCATTCGAGAAAAAGCGCCTTCACAGATGGCCTCCAAAAGGACGAAAGTGGAAAAGTTCACTTCGAGACCACTCGCTTCACCACCTGAGCAGCGGGAAAACCACGCTGCCGAGTCTGACGCGAAAAAAAAAACAGTCTGTTAGCGCTTTTTCAGTCACGCGACAACCGAAGGCCTATTCGTTTCACGGGAAGCCATACTTTGGCTGCGCTAGCTTATAAACGATGAGATGTGAACAACCGACCTTGTCTTCAGCATGGCGGCCGAAGAGTCCGCGGTTCACTCTAAATAGTTTTGTGGAAAACTGCGCAGTTACCCCCGAAAAGGTGCTTTGCTCCTCCTGAAGACCGAATGCGCGCAAAAGATTGCCGTCGGCATGGCAAGGAGGGGAAGTTTCCTCCTTGCGGAGTAAAGCGCCCCCCCCCCCCTTTTTTTTTTTTTTGGAGTAACTGCAGGAATCTTCGCGCCGTGTGCAAACGACCCATCGGTGCCTACAGAAGCCTGTTTCCTTTCAGATGGTGACGTAGCGTGGTGAAGTGTAGTGATTCGTGTACGCGCAAGCGCGCGTTCGAATCCCGTATGTTTGCTGCGAATTTTCCGAAATTTATTCCTGAATGTGATGCTTGCCCATCGATTGTATATCTAATCAAATGCCAGCACGCACTTCGAAAGGCTGAATTTTTTTTCACCAACTCTTTCTTTTTTGAGGAGTAGCCGCGAGAGCGTGGTTACTCCTTCGCAGTTACTCCCAAAATAGTGCAATGGGTGTGGCAAGTTTGTTACTCCTCTAAAAAGGGCCACCTCGATACCTCTTTCCCTCATTTACTTCTGGTAGGTATGTGGGATTTAACGTCCCTCATTTACTTTTTAAAGTGTGGTTAGAATTACCGTAATCACAGACGACCAGTGTACCATGACGAAGCTCACGGTTTCTGGAAGGACGTCTTTCAAGAGCCTGTTTTGAATTGACATTGTCGAGGAGTGTGGAATTCGCAGAAGCCGCAGCTGCAGCGATTCAGCGTGCCCCAACGTGTATTGGTGGTGCACAGCCAGGTGAACTTGCGACCACCGCCACCGGTATAGCCGCTTCTCTATATTGTCACGGGGTCATGACGTGGCCGAAGACAGGAGACTTCGTGTTGTGATTTAACTGTTTATTTGGGCTAACCTGTGCCCGGTAAACGGAAAGTCCAATTACAGCAGCAGTCTCGCACAGATAGCAGTCTCGGACTGATAGCGGCGAAAGGAGCGTCGGCCTTCGATCAACAACTGACAAGCGGCGAAGCGTGTCGGCATTTATACTCCCGCCCTCGAATGTTCTAGCGCTACCGCTGGCGACGGCGTACGTTCCAGAACAATCTGTACCATTCGCACAGAGGGCGTGATCTTATCGAAATGATCTACTACCGTCCGGAACCCTCTCGAAAACTGCAGGCGCGGTTTGCGCTGAGAATCGTGCGTGTGGTGTTTTGGGACGATAACAAAAGCTTGGGAAATGGAACGTGGCATTGCCCCCCTCTGAAAAAGGCATCGTCTCGATGCTTTAACTAAAGATGAAGGTACAATAATAATGCAAAAAAGTACAATGAATAAATTACAATACAACAGTAATACAAAAAAACACTGTTTCAGTTTGTTAACGCGCATTAAACGGCTTTAGGCGTGCGACATGGACGACTTCCGGTCGCGATCGGCGTCGTTGAGAGTTCGTGATGCCGTCGGGGACAACCTCGTAATCAAGTGGGCCGAGACGTCAAACCACCCTGTACGGTCCGAAGTACCGTCGCAGAAGCTTTTCACTTAGTCCACGTCGGCGTATCGGCGTCCACACCCAAACACGTTCACCGGGCTGGTATTCCACGAAGCGTCGTCGAAGGTTGTAACGGTGGCTGTCAGTCGTCTGTTGATTCTTGATACGCAGACGCGCAAGTTGTCGGGCTTCTTCGGCGCGTTGAAGGTACTCGCTCACATCGAGGTTGTCTTCGTCGGTGACGTTGGGTAACATGGCATCGAGCGTCGTTGCCGGGCTCCTTCCGTAGGCCAATTTGTATGGAGATATCTGCGTCGTCTCCTGCACCGCCGTGTTGTATGCGAAGGTCACATACGGAAGAATGGCGTCCCACGTCTTGTGTTCGACATCGACGTACATTGACAGCATGTCGGCGATCGTCTTGTTAAGCCGCTCGGTGAGGCCGTTGGTCTGTGGGTGGTACGCTGTCGTCCGGCGGTGGTTTGTTTGGCTGTATGCCAAGATCGCTTGAGTTAAGTCGGCAGTGAATGCCGTTCCTCTGTCGGTGATAAGAACCTCCGGGGCGCCGTGACGTAGGACGATATTTTCGACGAAGAACTTAGCTACCTCGGATGCACTGCCTTTTGGCAGGGCTTTTGTCTCGGCGTAGCGGGTGAGGTAGTCGGTAGCTACCACGATCCACTTGTTTCCGAAAGCCGACGTCGGGAACGGCCCCAGTAGGTCCATACCAATCTGCTGGAAAGGTCGGCAAGGTGGATCTATTGGCTGCAGAAGTCCCGCTGGCCTTGTCGGCGGTGTCTTGCGTCGCTGACAGTCCCGGCATGTCCTCACATAACGAGTGACGTCGGTGGTAAGACGCGGCCAGTAGTACCTTCCTTGTATCCTCGCGAGCGTGCGAGAAACACCGAGGTGCCCTGCCGTCGGATCGTCGTGCAGGGCCTGGAGGAGTTCTGGTCGCAGAGCGGAAGGTACCACAAGGGGGTACTTAGCCCGAAGCGGTGAAAAGTTTTTCTTTTGTAGAAGACCGTTTCGTAGACAAAACGACGCAAGTGCGCGCTTGAATACCTTCGGGACTTCGGCGGTCCTGCCTTCGAGGTATTCTATTAGGGCCTTAAGTTCCGGGTCGGCCCGCTGTCGTTCAGCGAAGTCGTCGGTAGTGATCGTTCCCAAGAAGTAGTCGTCATCCGGGTCGTCGGGTAGCGGTTGGTCGACAGGCGCACGAGAGAGACAGTCGGCGTCGGAGTGTCTTTTGCCGGACTTGTAAATGACAGTAATGTCATATTCTTGAAGTCTCAGGCTCCATCGTGCGAGGCGACCTGAAGGGTCTTTCAAAGTGGCTAGCCAACACAAGGCGTGGTGGTCGCTCACAACTTTGAAGGGCCTGCCGTAGAGGTATGGGCGAAATTTCGACGTAGCCCAGATGATGGCGAGGCACTCCTTTTCTGTTGTGGAATAATTTGCTTCTGCTTTGGATAGCGATCGGCTGGCGTAACTAATAACCCTTTCAAGTCCGTCAGCCCTCTGCACAAGAACGGCGCCAAGACCTACGCTGCTTGCGTCAGTATGTATTTCTGTCTCGGCGAATTCGTCGAAATGGGCAAGTAACGGAGGCGTCTGGAGGCGATGTTTAAGCTCCTGGAAAGCGTGTTCCTGTGGCGTTTCCCACTTGAACTCCCCGTCGGCCTTGGTAAGGTTAGTGAGAGGATCGGCGATGCGGGCGAAGTTTTTCACGAACCGCCTATAATAGGCGCACAGGCCCAGAAATCGGCGCACGGCTTTCTTGTCAGTGGGTGGCGGGAAGTCGGCGATGGCGGCTGTTTTCCGTGGATCAGGACGAACTCCAGACTTGCTGATAACGTGCCCCAGAAACAAGAGCTCTTCATACGCAAATCTGCACTTTTCTGGCTTCAGTGTGAGTCCGGAAGTCTTGATGGTTTGAAGTACAGCTTCAAGGCGCCGAAGATGCTCGTCGAAACTCGAGGAAAACACGACGACGTCATCCAAGTACACAAGGCAAGTCTGCCACTTCAATCCTGCCAGTACTGTATCCATAACGCGTTGAAAAGTTGCAGTCGCTGAGCAAAGGCCGAAGGGCATCACCTTAAACTCGAAGAGGCCGTCCGGTGTTATAAACGCCGTCTTCTCTCGGTCTCTTTCGTCGACTTCGATTTGCCAATAGCCAGTCTTGAGGTCCATTGACGAAAAGTACTTGGCGTTATGGAGCCGATCAAGTGCGTCGTCTATTCGTGGGAGAGGATACACGTCCTTTCTTGTGATTTTGTTCAGGCGGCGATAATCGACGCAGAAACGTAGGGTCCCATCCTTTTTCTTCACTAACACCACGGGGGATGCCCATGGGCTCTTGGACGGCTGGATAATGTCATCCCGCAGCATTTCATCAACTTGTCTCTTCATGGCCTCACGTTCTCGCGTCGAAACCCTGTACGGACTCTGACGGAGTGGTCTGGCATTTTCTTCGGTTATGATGCGATGTTTCGTGATTGGTGTCTGCCGAATTTTCGATGACGACGAAAAGCAATCTTCGTATTGCAGGAGCAGGGCCTTGAGCTGTTCTTGCTTATCGTTCGGAAGTCTGGGATTGACGTCGAAAGCTATGGGAGGGGCTTGGTTCCTCTGAGCAGGTTCCGCAGAATCGGCGAGGGCGAAAGCACTGGTGGCTTTGACAATTTCTTCGATGTATGCGACCGTTGATCCTTTGTTCACATGTTTGTACTCATTGCTGAAATTCGTGAGCATAACCGTTGCTTTGCCTCCCCGCAGTTCTGCAATTCCTCTTGCGACGCAAATATTTCGGGTGACCAACAGATGCTGACTGCCTTCAACGACGCCTTTGAAGTCAGGTGATTCAGGAGCGCCGACTGAAATAATGACGCTTGAGCGAGGCGGAATGGTGACTTGTTCTTCCAGCACATTCAAGGCATGGTGTCCAGACGGCGTGCGCGGCGGTAGTGCTTCTTCTGTGGATAACGTTATCGACTTTGTTTTTAGGTTGATGACAGCACCATGGAGGCATAAGAAGTCCATGCCAAGGATGACATCTCTCGAGCAACGCTGTAGGACTATGAAGTCTGTAGGATAAATACGGCCGTTAATGGTGACTCTCGCTGTGCAGATTCCTGCAGGCGTTACTAGATGACCTCCGGCTGTGCGGATTTAAGGGCCTTTCCAAGCTGTCCTAACTTTCTTTAACTTCGCGGCGAACGACCCACTGATGACAGAATAGTCAGCTCCTGTATCGACGAGAGCGGTCACGCTGTGGCCGTCAATGAGAACGTCGAGGTCACTAGTTCGCCGTCTCGCGTTGCAGTTAGGCCGTGGCGTCGGGTCACGGCTTCGTCGGCTTGTTCTGCTGCTTCCATGTTGCGTCGTCAGGCCACCTTCAGTAAGTAAGCTTTCGCCGTCAGGGCTTTGCCTGGTTGGCGTTGTGTTCGGAAAGCTCCGTCGCGGCGTCGTCGTCGTCGGAGGATCTTCGGTAGTTCGTCGCACAGCAACCGCACCTCCACCGGTTGCTGCCCTTAGTTTCCCGGATACGGGCTAGGAGACCGGCCCCGTGTTGGGCCAGAGTACTGTCGGTGGTGCGGTGACGTGCGGCGGCTGGGCGACGGCGAACGCGAAGGGCTTCGTGGTGTCCACCGAGTTCCTGTCAGGTAGTCGGCGATGTCACGTGGTCGTTCTCCTGGCTGCGGACGTGGTGCATCGACGCCGAAGCCACGCAGTCCCATCTGTCGGTACTGGCAACGGCGGTAAGTGTGCCCGGCCTCGCCGCAGTGGTAGCACAGTGGGCGGTGGTCAGGGGTGCGCCAAACGTCGGTTTTCCTCGGCGCACTGCGCTGGCCCGCTGGTGAACGGTAGGTCGTCGGTGGGGGGGGTGGCGGCGGTGGTGTCTGGCGACGGAAGTGCGACGGGGCGGCGTTTTGGCGTGGACGGGGAGGAGCGTTGTGGCGCACTGCAGCGGCGTAGCTCATAGTTTCTGGCTCGGGCAGCGGTGTATGGGGAATTCGAAGTGATTGCCGAACTTCTTCTCGCACAATGTCGGCGATCGAATCCACTTGAGGTTGCGCCGAAGGCAACATTTTGCGCAGCTCTTCCCGCACGATCGCTCGGATCGTTTCACGCAGGTTTTCGGAGTCACTGGTTTGAGCAGCAGCGCATTCTGGAGTCAGGCGACGATTATACTGTCTGGTGCGCATGTCAAGGGTTTTTTCGATGGTGGTCGCCTCAGATACAAATTCTTGGACGGTGTTCGGTGGATTCCTCATTAGTCCCGCGAAGAGCTCCTGTTTGACCCCTCGCATGAGGAAACGAACTTTCTTCTCCTCAGGCATGTCTGGGTCAGCGTGACGAAATAGGCGGGTCATCTCCTCTGTGAAAATTCCAACCTTCTCATTCGGTAGCTGAACCCAGGTCTCTAGTTGAGCAGCGGCCCTTTCTTTGCGAGCGACGCTCGCGAACGTTTCCAGAAATGCGCCGCAGAAGACATCCCACGTTCGGAGCGTGGACTCACGATTCTCTAGCCAGGTCCTTGCGGTGTCTTCCAGGTAGAAGTACACACGCCGGAGCTTTTCTTCGTTGTCCCAGTGGTTGAGGGCGGCCACACGGTCGTATGTTTCTAACCAGGACTCCGGGTCTTCGAACGATGACCCATGGAAAATTGGTGGTTCCCTGGGGTGATGCATGACCATCGTGGGCAGGGATGCGGCGGTTGTCATTGTCGCTGCAGTCGCGGTCATGGCCTTGGTCTTCCGCGCCTTGTCTTCTAGAATCCCGTACTCCGGTGGTAGCCCTTGCTGTCGGCGGCTTGTTCGCTGCTCCTGGTTGGCGTCGGTGTCTTCTCCGCGACGTGGGCTGGGTTCACGGCTTGACGGGGGCGTGCGGTACATGAACGAAGCAGCACCTCCACCAGATGTCACGGGGTCGTGACGTGGCCGAAGACAGGAGACTTCGTGTTGTGATTTAACTGTTTATTTGGGTGAACCTGTGCCCGGTAAACGGAAAGTCCAATTACAGCAGCAGTCTCGCACAGATAGCAGTCTCGGACTGATAGCGGCGAACGGAGCGTCGGCCTTCGATCAACAACTGACAAGCGGCGAAGCGTGTCGGCATTTATACTCCCGCCCTCGAATGTTCTAGCGCTACCGCTGGCGACGGCGTACGTTCCAGAACAATCTGTACCATTCGCACAGAGGGCGTGATCTTATCGAAATGATCTACTACCGTCCGGAACCCTCTCGAAAACTGCCGGCGCGGTTTGCGCTGAGAATCGTGTGGTGTTTTGGGACGATAACAAAACCTTGGGAAATGGAACGTGGCATTGCCCCCCTCTGAAAAAGGCATCGTCTCGATGCTTTAACTAAAGATGAAGGTACAATAATAATGCAAAAAAGTACAATGAATAAATTACAATACAACAGTAATACAAAAAAACACTGTTTCAGTTTGTTAACGCGCATTAAACGGCTTTAGGCGTGCGACATGGACGACTTCCGGTCGCGATCGGCGTCGTTGAGAGTTCGTGATGCCGTCGGGGACAACCTCGTAATCAAGTGGGCCGAGACGTCGAACCACCCTGTACGGTCCGAAGTACCGTCGCAGAAGCTTTTCACTTAGTCCACGTCGGCGTATCGGCGTCCGCACCCAAACACGTTCACCGGGCTGGTATTCCACGAAGCGTCGTCGAAGGTTGTAACGGTGGCTGTCGGTCGTCTGTTGATTCTTGATACGCAGACGCGCAAGTTGTCGGGCTTCTTCGGCGCGTTGAAGGTACTCGCTCACATCGAGGTTGTCTTCGTCGGTGACGTTGGGTAACATGGCATCGAGCGTCGTTGCCGGGCTCCTTCCGTAGACCAATTTGTATGGAGATATCTGCGTCGTCTCCTGCACCGCCCTGTTGTATGCCCTTTCTTCCGAAAATTGGCGATTGTCTAGCCTATCTAAAGCTTTCGACAGTTCTTTTCTTGGCACGCTGAAGCGAGGACACTCGCAGCGAAGATGGGAGAAAGTCTCTTCGCAGTCACAAGTGTCACATGTCGGGCTGCCGGCCATTTCGATTCGAAACGAATAAGCATTCGTGAAGGCCACCCCAATCCACAGACGGCACAAAAGAGTCTCCTCAGCTCTGGTTATTCCTGATAGAAGACGGAGCTGTAGGTGTGGGTCCTGTTACGTTTGGCCCGGCAATTCGTCTGGGTAGACGCCATTGTGCGTAAGCCCGTCTACTGGGGAGGCTCTCAACCCCTTCGGCGCCCAGTCTGCCAGACGTTGTCGAAGATTTGAGCAATTAACCAGACCATGTGGCAAGCAAAGGCGAATTCCTGACTTTCAACTACGAACCCTTTCGTCGTCCCTTCGAGCAGCAGCGGTGACTGATAGCCTCGGCGACTCATCTGGCTATGGGGAAGCTGTTGTGACCGGCGCCAGAGCTGGCAGGGGAGCGGCGCTCTTTTAATCCTCAATCAAGTAGCCGACCGGCCGGCTGCCTATGCTCGTCAGGCATTGTCCCGGCTAGCCGGAGGATGAGATGTCGTGTCGCCACGACGCCGTAAACCATTCCAGAGAGGACAACAAAGACAGAATCTTCCTTGGAAGAGACCATGGGGCGGCCGCCGCAAATCACCCCGCTAATTGAGCGAACAAATCGGCGGACCCTTTGATGTATGCTGTCAGGATCTTGGGACCTCTCGACTAGTGGCACACACACGACGAGGAAGAGCCCTGCTGGCGCCACCTTGCAGTGCAGTGATCACGACTCAATATTTGACGTGCACGTGTGCCGTGTATGCTCGTCCCCCTCACTTGTTATGTGTGTTTGATTGGTGTTCCACTCAGAGAGGAGGAGCCCGACAGGGCTTAGATCGACGCCGCAGAGTGCTGGACGTCGCTCTGAACCATGTAACGGTTCAACCACCACGCTCGTGGCTTGTGAAACCCCTAACCTTTCTTTGCTGTAACTATGTGTAAATAGTGCCATAAACCTGCTTGTTTTTCATATCCTCGTCTTGTCAGCGTTCATTTCCTCCACCCGGTTACACCACGCTACCACAAGAGACCGGGTAGACCCCATTCGCAACAACTGGTGGCAGCGGTGGGATGCCATCATGGGCGATCCTCCTTCCGACCCGTAACAACTGGTTGGCAGCGGTGGGATGGACTTCATGACATGGTGCTTTGCTGTGGTGAGTGCTTGGTCTTTGCTTTGATTTTCCAGGCTTCATTTTATTTGTGTGAGTTTATTAGAAGCTCGATTGTGTGTGAATTAGGGAGATCACCTTTTGTGAGTTTGTAATTGTAGGGATCACCTAATTATGCGTCAAATGCAGGATCAAAGTACAACGGCAATCATGGAGGTGAAGACACTGCTAAAGGATGGTCTTTTATACATTTGTGAAGACCTTGGTATTAAGATTCCATCTTCCACTTCCATCTTTTTTTTATTGTAACTTTCACATCCATGTAACAAAAAACTTCGCAAACACTTGTTTGGTCCCATAGCCTAACTGGCTAGTAGAGGGACCAATTGTGTGACATACCTACATACTTGCGCAAGCGGTTACACAGCGACAAAGGACATCAACCTGGATACAAAGTTTAAAACAGAAAAAAGCAAAAAACATGTGATTGAACTATACAAAGAAACATAGCGCAGAACATAGCTACTTATAGCACAGAATAATAATAGCACTAGAATATTACTAATCCTATAATAATAATGAAAATACTAAATGACTATGCAGGCGTATTATTTAGAAAGCTCACATGAAGTGCATGCTTCATCTCCAATGGAAAATTTCTAACCTCTTTCACATCAGTCGGTATCGCATTCCATATGAGAGCGCCGTGAAATTCTTTTAGATTAGGGAAGGAATGGGCAGGTCACAAATTTTAGAGCAAATTTTGCAAAACGCCAGTGAGGAGGCTATTGGATACGCATTAAAAGCTTTGAAAAGGTTGGAGGAACGAAATAAGAAGCGAGAAAAAGAACGGGTGTCACACCTGTCCCGTTAATTAGGGAGGCGATCGCCGGGCTAATTCTAAGAGCCGAAGTATCGGCCCTCCGAACCGCACCACGAAAGCGTGGACAATTTAGAAGTGGTCCTTTTTGGCGCGCCAGCGGGCGCCGGCTGTGGCCCAAAGAACAAGTCAGAGCCGAGAGTTGATAAACAAAACAAATACTATATTCTCAAAAATGGCAGATCAAAAACAAACACAAGAATGCACACTCCACAATAGTTACATACAATACGTCACCAAACAAACGACGTACTACACAGCACAATCAACCACACTTGAAACAACGGACACAGACAACAATACGCACTACAATGCAGTCGCATGCATTGAACAACCAAGACACTTAAAGACTAAAGAGATATAAAACCTATTCAATCCAAAGTCCTTGGAACAAAAGTCTGAATGATACTCTTCCGAGAATCACTCACTCAAAGTCCAGCGTTGTTGTCGTTCCGCAGCTCTCGAAGTCTCTCTTCCAGGAAACCTCGCCGGAGTTTCTCTTCCAGGAAAACTCCCGTCTTCAATAGGCCACTCTTCAAACTTCAACTTCTTCGCCGGAACCACGTCGGCTTCACACACGCAGCTGTTGCCACGCGTCCTCGCCCAATAGCGGTAAACACACGCTCTTGCCTGTAGCTCGAGCCGTCCCTACGGACCAAAACTTCGCCGACTACACGGCGGAATCTCTACGCACTCTGGCGCTCACTTCCGTCTCCTCCTGTTCTGTCACTACGGGCAGAACCTTCGCCGACTCCACGGCGGAATCCCTACGCGCTCCGGCGCTAACTTTCCGTCTTCTCCTGCTTTCTCGTCTCGGCGGCTCGATTAAATACCTTCCGCGCCACCTTCCAGAAAGTTCTCCTCATTTCGTCGGCGCGATGCGCAACGAAGGCTGGGGAGAGGCTCGAGACGGTTCGACTGCCCTCCGCGTCGGATGACTCATCTCGGCATGGCCCCGCCTCCTTCGTTCTAGAAAAATCGCGGGCTTGCTCGGCCGCCGTTGTGGGGTGAGGAGGTTCGTCGATGAAGCCACGCTTCTGCGGGGAGAGCGCGCGCCCGGGGAGCCTCGGACGTTTGCTTTCTTTTTTTTTTCTTTTGACCTCGCGGCGTTTCTCTCGCCCGGTGTCGCAAGAATTTGGCGGCGCGCTCTTTTTTAGCGCTCGTTCTGTGACACTGCCCCCCACTTTAAGAATATTATCTCATAATATTCAAAACCACACAAACGAGCGCGAAAAGCCACCACACACTCTCACAGACTGTAACACCATCAGTTGCTCATGACACTTCACATTCACAATAGATCACTTAATACAATTGTACATTGTAATTCAATTACACAACACGTGAAAACTCAACCACAAGCACATGAGTACAACACTCCACCACACATTCCCAATAATACAAATGTACAAAGTCTCTCACTACAACAATGGTACAATACTATACATCACATCACAGCACAAACACTTCGACACTTGTGACACATGATAACACAACATTAACACAACATATGACACTCAGCACTGCCAAACCCATTCTGATTTGAGTTCAGCACTTATCCTGAGTACTTCGAGCAGCGCTTGCGCCCCCTTTTGCAGTGCTCGCTCGATCTCTTCTTGTGTTTCCACGTTCTTTTTCGGCGAGCCCTTTCCAACGACGATATCTGAGGCGTCGTCTCAGCCATCGTTGTCTCTTCCGACACCGTTAACGTGTCATTACATTCGACGGGTCCTGTCTGTTTATTTACCCGCTTGATCATGCCTTTACATTTTTCCCGGCTGGCCAACTCCGTCTCCTTTACACGGTTGGTCGGTTGAGGTCGTGCCGACGTAAGTCCGGTTGCTCGGCCCGTGAACTTATTCGACACGATCGTCTTCTCCTTCGCTGTCTCTTGCGCCGCGGCTTCGCCTCGGGCTCTAGTGAGATCCGTCACGGGATGCTCCTCCACTGTATCTCGCGGCCACTGTGTTGGCGAGGGCTCTAACTTCGGGTCTTCTCCCAAACATTCGGGATCACTTGGCCCTCGCGCCCCGTCGATGTTTCCGATGACAAGGTCATACAGGGGGGTCGTCATGCATAACGCAGTAACCTTCCCGCTGAAGTACGGGGTTTCAACCTCAATTTCTGCTTCGGGAAGCATCCGAACCGTACGGTCAATTAGGCAAACCGGTCTCGTTTTGCCTGTTAACTCCCTTTCCCGTACCAAATCTCTCCGCACGATAACAGTGGAGCTACCGGTATCTCTTAACACCGTAATCTTTTTGTCCGCAACCTTTCCAGGCAGCGTTGGCATTCCTTTCGTAACACCGGTTGGCTGTTTTGACATTACAGCACCCACAATAGGAATTTTCTCCCCATTCTTCAACTCTACAAATCCATCAGTGAAGGCATTATTATCAGATTTCGGTGCCGCTTGCACACAGGATACCTGGTGAGTTTGAATCACTCCGTTCCGACATGCATCTGCTTTGTGCCCAGTCTGACCACACTTGAAACATTTTACTGCCGTAGGGCTCGTAAAGATCGTTCGACAGTTTTTCGCGCGATGACCCACTCGGTTACACAGAAAGCATCGCGGAATGCTCTCTGGTGCACGCTTCCTTTCTTCGGGAGCCAATTTCTTCGAATAGTCGGGGCACTCCTTCTTTACCTTGGCCAAATTAGTGCCACCTTGCGCTTCCAAGAATTGATCAGCCAATTCAAGCATGTCTTCAAGTGAGTCAGCCTTCCTTTCTTTTAAGTACAGTGACAGGCTTGGGTGGCAACTAGTAAGAAATTGTTCTCTAATTAGCAGCTCTCTAATCTCATCGTACTCCTGCGCTGTCCCTGAAAGTTCAATCCATCTGTCGAAATGATGGCAAAGTCGGGCGGCATACTGCGTAGCCGTCTCACCATCAGCTGGCTTTCCTGTCCGAAATCTGTCCCGGAATCCTTCCACAGTGAATCTAAATCGCCTCAGCAAAGCAGCTTTCACCTTTGCATAGTTGGCTGCATCGGTCGGCGTCAGCCTACCGTACACACTGAGGGCTTCACTACTCAAGCAAGTACCCAAAGCAGTTGCCCATTGCTGTTCCGGCCAATTCTGGCTCCTCGCAATCGTCTCAAATCTGTGGAGGTACGCGTCTAGGTCGTCCTTCCTTTCATCAAACGCTACGAGCAGCTTGCTTGGGTTCAAGCGGAAGCCGTGATCTTCCCGTTCGCTGCTTTCAACTCTAGCTTGGACAGGAGTTTCGCTTCGCTGTTGCAAACGGAGCCGCTCGAGTTCCATCTCGTGCTGCCGCTCCCTTTCCTCTCTTTCTTCTTTCAGCTGTCGCTCCTTTGCCTCTCTTTCTTCTTTCAGCTGTCGCTCCTTTGCCTCTCTTTCTTCCTTCAGCTGTCGCTCCCTCACTTCTCTTTCTTCTCTCGCCCTTTCGGCTGCCAACTTCTCTCTCTCCAGCTCCAACTTCAATGGCTGCTCTCTTTCTTCCTTCAGCTGTCGCTCCTTTGCCTCTCTTTCTTCTTTCACCCTTTCAGCTGCCAACCTCTCTCGTTCCAACTCAGCTGCTTTTTCTTCCTTGGCCCTCTCTGCTGCCAACCTCTCTCTCTCCAACTCAGCTTGTTTTTCCGCTTTGGCTCTTTTGACCGCCATCTTTTCCCTTTCCAGCTCAGCTGCCTTTTCCTCTTTGACCCTCTCTTTTTCTTCTTTTTCCCTCTGGGTGACCCACTTCCGTAGTTCGGCGCCGGAAAGACCCATCTTTTCACCAAGCGCAACTAACTTTTCAAGATCCATTGTGTCTCGCAAATAAAACCTTGCCACGTTTAAAAAGTATCTGCCTAAATCAGTCTATCGGAACACTTTCCTGCACTCGTTAACGAGAACACTGAACAACACACCAAATCGTTCCGATAGCACTATTAACAACTCGAGGCTCTTTCTCACTACTTTGGACACACTGTGCACCAAAAGGTCCTGTTTCGCGGACGCCAGATTAATTGTCACACCTGTCCCGTTAATTAGGGAGGCGATCGCCGGGCTAATTCTAAGAGCCGAAGTATCGGCCCTCCAAACCGCACCACGAAAGCGTGGACAATTTAGAAGTGGTCCTTTTTGGCGCGCCAGCGGATGCCGGCTGTGGCCCAAAGAACAAGTCAGAGCCGAGAGTTGATAAACAAAACAAATACTATATTCTCAAAAATGGCAGATCGAAAACAAACACAAGAATGCACACTCCACAATAGTTACATACAATACGTCACCAAACAAACGACGTACTACACAGCACAATCAACCACACTTGAAACAACGGACACAGACAACAATACGCACTACAATGCAGTCGCATGCATTGAACAACCAAAACACTTAAAGACTAAAGAGATATAAAACCTATTCAGTCCAAAGTCCTTGGAACAAAAGTCTGAATGATACTCTTCCGAGAATCACTCACTCAAAGTCCAGCGTTGTTGTCGTTCCGCAGCTCTCGAAGTCTCTCTTCCAGGAAACCTCGCCGGAGTTTCTCTTCCAGGAAAACTCCCGTCTTCAATAGGCCACTCTTCAAACTTCAACTTTTTCGCCGGAACCACGTCGGCTTCACACACGCAGCTGTTGCCACGCGTCCTCGCCCAATAGCGGTTAACACACGCTCTTGCCTGTAGCTCGAGCCGTCCCTACGGACCAAAACTTCGCCGACTACACGGCGGAATCTCTACGCACTCTGACGCTCACTTCCGTCTCCTCCTGTTCTGTCACTACGGGCAGAACCTTCGCCGACTCCACGGCGGAATCCCTACGCGCTCCGGCGCTAACTTTCCGTCTTCTCCTGCTTTCTCGTCTCG